>NNCF01131225.1:166612-225242 GCA_002313205.1 Laupala kohalensis | reverse complement strand
AAAAAAAAAAAAAAAAGAAACTAGTTATAACATTCCTAATGACGCTCAACCCCACCACCAACCTTAATATACCCGTACGGAATATCCGTATGGAGTGCTATTTAACATTTTTCGAAAATGACTTGTCAGTGACCAAGTTTCAATTTTCAGCATCGCTGAGTTTGACAGTGACATATTGATATAGTTTAAGACAAAATACAGTTTCCATAGGTAGTAAGACACCCCTAGCTCCCCTTGGGGATGGTACGGGAAGGGGATGAAATGTAAAAATAAGCGAAAACGACTGATATTTGTGTTAATTTACTAAAATGAATTGTGGCATCCGCGATTCCGCTTAAGTCCATGATCATCCCCTGCACACCCTATCAACCCTAGGGAAGGAGATGTCATAAAAATTAGCAAAAACTAACATCTTATGACAAATTCACGATTTGTGGCACCGATGATATGAACGTTGTCACTCCTGATATCGTTTAAATTTTAAATCAGTCCTCATGGGAAGTAACACACTCCTCTCCCCCTAAATGGAAGGAAGAACGAGAACATAATTAACACCAACATAAAGGACGAGAACATAAGGATAGAACGAGAAAATAATTAAAAATAACCTATTTGCATCAAATAAATGATGTAAAGAAACTGCCAATTCCATGACGTTCAAGTTTAAATCACATGGTACGGTACCCTTCGAGGTGATGTGAGAAGATCGAGAAGTAAAAATAATGTAAAATGATCCGTATTAGAGTCAAATCCATAGTTTTAGGTGTTGCTGAGAGTCATTATAAAATCAAAGGTGAGTGTGGAGAATGGTGTAATACATAAATGTTATCGAAAATGATCGATGTATCTAATTTATAGTATTTGGGGTTGCTAAGATGAAAGACAATTAAAGGTGGTAGAGAACAATGTGGCGCGACAAAACTGTCGGAAAGATCTGATATTAGTGACACTACCGTAGTTTTCGAGTGCGCTGTGATGAGTAGTGACATTCTGGGGGACGTTTGAGATCACGAACAGCCTCTATACACAAGTTTCTTCCTTTAGAAAGGGTATGCCATGTAAAAAGTATCGAAATGATATTGATATCAGAGAAGAGTCCTCAGTTTTCAACGTTACTGAGTACAGTGGTGACATCCAGATATCGCGTAAGTGTAAATTTAGGTCTCATGAGAAATGGCATCCCTTCGACCCCTAAATGAGCGAGAAAGGTGTGGAAACAGGGTGAAATGATAAGAAGAATGAAAAGGACTGATTTGCGTTCATTCCACAGTTTTCAGTGTTTCTAGATGAAAAACTATACTACCAATGACGTTATGTTGAAGTACAAACCACACGGTATGTTAGGCATCCCTCTAGGTGGGGTTGGAAAGAGCGTGACATGCAAAAATGATAGAAACGATCAATATTAGTGACGAATCCAAAGTAATCGGAGTTGCTGTGATGAATTATGATACTCGGGATGTAGTTAAATAATGTAAACATGTACTTACATTATTGATGAAGCACGTGACGAAGTCAAAATCATTTACGAAACGTTATGTGAAACATTACGAATATACCAAGAATATGTATTGTTTTTAAAGATAGCAATACACCGGCAGCGGTGGTCTAGAGGTAGCAGTAATATAGTAACACCCACCGTCAGAGGTGGTCTTCACGGTAGAGCGTGTGCTCAAACCCAGCTCGGTCGAACTAGGTGACGTTTTCAAAAGAGGTTTCCCTCACCTTCTCCAGACAAATGTCTATTTGGTATCTATTTTCCCGGAAACCTAACTTCTCTCCTTGTCAAAAAAACATGAAATAAATAATATTATTAACCCGCCCATTTCACTCCAATTAATCCCTTTTGGGGACGTCTCAACGGCACTAAAAACCATGGATTCCAATCTAATACGTTTTTCATTATTTTTACACGCCACCCCCTTCCCAACCCATTCCTTGGGTACCAGAGTTGTCTTATCACCACAATGCTTATCGTCAGAAAATAGTTGGGTTAAATTTGCTCCAGGCATCCTAGAGTTAAAGTGGGATATGCACACATATATACTCCTATTTCACCCGCTTTGGGGTAGATTTTCGTAAAACAGTACCATAACCTCTTGTGATACAAACTACACACACATTTATACGAATGGAGAGAATTAAATATAAGCTTGTATTATAATCGGGATGAAAACTCTTTTTTCCAATTCAACACTCATAAGCGTGTAATTACCATTTTTCCTTATGCCTTTATACGAAGAAAAAAACATTTCAACAGTACTAAATACTAATGAAAGGAGTTGGCTTCAAGTACAAAAATGTTCATATTTTTCAGGGCACAAAACTAGTTTTGGCCGGTTCTCCTTTGCCAGAACTAGTATTTAAAAACGCTCAAATCTAGTTCTGGCAATACGAGAACGTCCAAAACTAGTAAAAGTCATTTTGAAAACTCTCAAAACTAGTATTAGTCGTTTTCAAAACGCTCAAAACTAGTTCTGGCAGAAACGCATTTGCCAAAACAAAATTTTGGTCTTTTTATCGTCCAATGGCCAAATTCAGGTTTTGTGTGTGACATGTATACTTTGTTCTGTTATATAAATCTTATAGACGATTGCTAAACCGATTTGCAAATGAGAATGCTAGCATTCGGGAACTTGTATTAAGAAAATTCACAAAAGACATACAATATTGTAACTAGCGCTGTGCTCACCTGAATCCTTAATATTTTTTTTCTCTGAGGCCGTTGTCATCAAAATGTTGTCTGATTTTTTTGGTAAATGATCGCGATCAATGAAAATATCATTGAATACAACACCTTCAATATTGGGAATGGATTTTTCTGTCTTTCTTTTTCCTTGTTCCAATATTTCCTCATCTACATATTTCATTATTATATTAATATTAGAGGTGACGGTTTCGACATTACTGCTATTACGGTCCCAGTTGACTCTATTATTTTATTGATTTATTATTTTACATTTAATTAATATATCTTACACACAGGATGACTACTATAATTCATCAGCTCTATAACAATATCGTAGTCATGATTATGAGTAATTAGGGTTTGGTGGCAAGCTGTGAGTTAGGATATGTCTTTGCTATAAATAACAATATAACACACAGAACGAGTCAACGGGAAACCACGAATCGGCCCCGAACAAAGCGCGCCCTGGAAACTCTTCCATAGGATATGAGCTGGATGGCTTGCACCCATTTATAACAGCCAATAGGATTTGAACAACTATTCGTTCCCTTTATAAAGTAAACTGAATTGGTTCATAACCATCCAGGCGCCATATTATGCGCACAGAGAAATTGTGATAAGAAAACCGACGGCCCAGCGCCGCCAGCGGAGCATAGGGTTAAGGCAGAGTAAGTTTGGCTTCGCTCCGGGTCGGACGTGCTGAAGGCACGTTATAAACTTTCTTTTGTATTTCACTTTATGTTACATTAATATTTTTGTTACACTCATCAAGTGTAACCAACAGTCATTGTATTAAACATTTATTATTATTAATATAATTGTTCATTTTAATTATTCCATAAGGATTTAGTTAGAGGGGAAAGTATTTCACGCTTAAAGTGCTGTATGAGCCTTTTGTGATATACTTGACCCTATTGTATTTTAACATTAAATCATATTTTCGTTGTCGAGCTGTTTAACTTAACCTTGATTCCTTTTACCAAGTAGGGTACTGATCCAAGGTTAGACTTACTCGGATGATTCCTGGCCTATCTCACTTAATTATTGATGAGTTACGCATCGATTGCCAAGCGAGTAACCTATTGAACACATCATTTATTAAATAAATCGTATGATTGAGTTCTTAATTAGAACTGAAGGGGTTAATGTTTGCAATTCTTAAGTTTAGTGAAGCGGGAACGTAACACTACTGTGCAGAAAAAATGACCATTGAGTGACCGCGCCTTTAGCGCCAAACGGCCATTCATTTCAAGAGGCACCAATGGTCGTTTGGCTAAAACAGATGGCCACCCAATGGCCCTTTTACTAGAGACAGTATATCCCCATAAAGTACACGTTCATAATCGTAATTTTTTTGCACTTTTTAAGACAAATTCAGAATAGCCCACAATAAAGAATACGTCTCCGCGTGATTGTTTAGAGAGTAATTTATTTATATTACCGTGGGCAGTCATCGACAATTTTCGGAATTACCAACAAAATAACTCAAAGTGGAGTATCATGTTGAATGATATGTTAATCGTGATGAAAATTAGCAGTTTTCTTGCAAATTTAGTCCTGTAATTCAACAGTTAAAAAAGCAATGTTTCTGCACGGAAATATACTTCTGCTGATTATGGGACCTCCGAGTGGTTGGGGCCCGTGACTACAACCCCCCTAGCCCCCCTGGATCCGAGCCTGGATATAATCAGTGAATTATAATCATATTGTAAATTTTCTGTTTATAACAAATTTACCGTAGACCATCAGTGAGAGAAAAACATACTTAAATTGATTATATACGGGTTTGAGTGTTTACTTCAAGTTTCTCTAATATCTAATTAGAATTCCTTTAAAGATAGTTTTACCGGTAAATGCCTTTTTAAAAGTGACTTGAAAATTTTTTTTCAGTGAACTATAATTCTTCAAAAATGGTATTATTGCCTTTAAGATTATGGATAATCTTTTTAACTTATATAATATATTATATTAGTTTTCCTTCGATTCCCATTACCGCAATTTGAAAATTATTCATTATTTTCTGCAAAAGAAAATCTATTTCAATATATTCAATATATGCCACTAAAAATTACGATATTTATCTTTAAATGTTTCGCGACCGGTATTCAATACTTTAGCTGCATAAATACCTCCCAAAGGGAAGTAAAAATTAAATTTTTTCATGCCACTACATGGGGTTAACGGTAGTCTGTAAGAGATGAAACAGAAAAAAGGGTCTCTAATGACCGTGCCGTTGACATGCCCTAACCCCCCTCCCAAAAACAGAAAAGAAACAGAAAATTTCACTATTCGTTCACAAATGAAAACCACTCTTCAGATATTCACTTGAAGCATGTATTCTATGCACATGCGTCTTTTTAAATTATTCGGAAAAGAACATTCATAATGAGATATATATTACCTTGAGTACTTTGAAGTACGGTATAATTTTCAGCGTCGAGCCTTCAGTACAGTAGAAAGGGTTGATGTCATCCGTGTAAAAACAGTATATGCGAACGGAGCCTCCGACGTCACCCGTAATAAGCAGAGAATCTCGGTCCACTTCTTTGGGAAAGAAGTAGTGCATACACGTCACACTCTCGGGTAAGCGGGTTATCTACAAATTAAAAATAGACACATACAATACAGTGGTAAACTCTCTGATTTTTTTGTACCACATACTTCAAAAAATGGATAAAATGAACTAGACACCAAGGACACAGCATGTATTCCTATCGGCATAGACCTATATCATTTAGACATGATCGAGGATTTTGTCCGAATAAGAGGGACCAAGTAACGAATTTACTTACGTTTCACTTTGGTGAACTGTATTTTAAATTGGCTATATCAACTATGTTCAAGATGAAGTCTCAAAGTCCAGAATCACAGTTTTCAGGAATAGCTAATTATGTACGCGACGAAACAACATACATCATTATAGAAGAATATGCAGAAAGATTATTAAGCGTCAGAAGAGCAATAAAACAGGAGTTATCAGAATAAATTACGTCAGCACCACAATGGCAGCCAAGAAAGGCAGAAACGAATAGAGACAAGATATTCCCGGAAAGAAGGAAAATGATAGTAAATAATAGATAGCGTAACTGAGAGAGTATAAAGAAAGAGGAATAAATATACCTGGCGTGTCTAAAAATATAGAACCTGCTTTCTGCAAATGAGAAAGTGAATGGATCTCGAAAAATCTGCATTGAGCAGGTCTTGCAGCTAATCACAACACTGCAACGCATGCGTCGAACTAAGGTCTTCGCTTGTGGCACTCAGAAGTTAATATATTAATGAATTTGATCAGTGACCGGAGAGATCTCAGAGATTAAAACCAATCAGTGCTGTTCTTTCAACCCAAGATTAGTTCTGCCCTTTCTCTACTAGACCTACAACGGTGATCCCGCTGAGCGGTGGAGCGTCGGTCCTCAAGATCTAGATAAAGTTTTCAGCTGGCGTTTCCCTCACCTACTATAGACAAATGTCGATTCGCTATCACAAGTTCCCTTCAACCCAACATCTCTCCTTCCCAATTCGCTCTCTCTAGTCCAACGGTTAGGTGGAAGAGGAAACCTAATGGTCTGAACCTCACCAAAATACATAAAATAAATATAAAATGACGTTGAGGCAGCAATGGTAAGCTGAAGATGGCGCAAGCATTGCGTTGAATGCTACAGACAGAGTGCAGTGATTCCGAGCCAAAAGTAGTGATTGTAATTTGGGTTGGAAATATAAGAAACACACCATGTTAGGGTGAAATAAGATATAAAATATCTTATTTATTGTATTAATTCAAATTGTCCTATGCTCTGATAATGAATTCCTATTACATTACTGAATACTTGTGCATCTTTTGTAGCAAATTCAATGCATTTTTTTCGTGTAAACATGGAAAATTAACTTGACAATGAAGCAATTTGTTACTCAATCATATATTATTTATCGAGCTGGCAGTGCAAGACGAAACGTCGAAATTGCAAATGTGGTTCCTCCGAAAGGGTCGCAACCAAAGAAAAATGGACCACAATTCACGGGGGCCGAGACCCATACGCTATTATTATTATTATTATTATTATTTTGTTGTGCATTTCATTTTTCTCTGTTCAAACAGGTAGTTGGGGCAGAGTCATACTCTAAGTCGGAAGTAAAATTTGGTCTTAGTCGAGGCTAAGAAATTTCCTTGTTAGGTGATATGTTTGTAATATAACGGATTTCTGCTTTTCTGGCAGTACATTTCTAGTCAATGGAAATCTTGCAAGATGTCCTTTCAATGTTTTGGAAATGACTCCAGTTGATGAAATTATTAGGGGAATAATTAATACTTCATTTTGTTTCCAACTCTTTTGAATTTTTGTCTTAAGTGCCTGATGTATTAGAATTTTCCTTGTTCTGTCTTTTTTAAATTGTTAGTGGAAGGAACAACTACATCAATAATAAAAGTTTTTCTTTTAGATTTATCTATTAATATCTCGCTTGTTATGATCTACTGTTGTCTGTAATGATTTGCTTATCCCGGTCCAAAGTGGCATTTCAATTTTTCCCCCAATATAGGTGGTAGATCGAATTTATAATAGGGAGTAACTGTTTCAACCAAGTTAAAGATTTTAGCTAGCTGTTGGTGAATTATTATTATTATTATTATTATTATTCATATTAACACTAGGTGCTCACCGACGACAGCGTCCCGACAGACTTAGGACTGTCTTAAGACTGTCACAAGACAGGCGCGACAAAATGTTTTGTCGCGATGCCTGCGCACACCGGTGACAAGACAGCAAGCAGACCAAGAGATCAGTTGCTGTGTATCTTCTGCAATGGATTGAGAGAAAACTGCTGATAGAATGAAGCTGTAGATAATTCCCAGTTCATCCTATATAGCTCGAGATTAATCGGGGAAAATTTTGTATTTTTTCGATGATACGCGTTACTATTCCGAGAATATTTTTTCATAATTTCGTAAGACATTACACGAAATAAGTACTGCGTTTGGATCCATTCCAAGCTCTATAAATGGAATGTAGAACTTAACGTAGTTTCCTCCTCAGAACACCTTTCCGTCAAGGCCACTCGCACAGACAGACGCCGGCACTCCAACAAAGGAACATTGTGGAAATCCAGCCCCCACCCTATTCCCTTTTATCTTTATCGGTTTCCATTACTGATTAATTGATTAATCAGTAATCAGTAATGATTCCAAAATTGATGAATCAATTTTTCTTCTGGAAAAATTAAAGTGATATTTTACATTACAATTTTATTTGGTTCTTCTTGATAAGTTATCAGAGTGAAAAGAAACGAGCAATTGTTGATTATCGAAAATAAATACATTTTCTTGCACTATATGTATTTATTACACCACATTCTTTGAATTCAAATAATATGAAATACTAGCTTATTACCCGGCGTTACATTACGCATACATGAGTGTTGTTCCTTTCTTCTACTCCTTCTTATCTTCTTCTCCTCCTCCTTAATCTTCTTCTTCTCCTTCTTAATCTTTTTCTTCTTCTCCTCCTCCTCCTTGTTTTTTAATGTTTTAGATGCTTCTGACACGATTGTAATGTATCCCGGCGTTACCCCGGATTTTCTTTATTTCTAATTTTCTTCTCAGGAAAAATAAAATCTATCTACATTGTAAGATCAAAATGCTTTTACTTACTGTTTTTATAAACATGTACAGCATCCTACTTTTTAAAATTCATAATAATACAAATTTAATACAGAACTAACTGTATGCATTACTCCATCTCGCGGGAACCGCGCCGGTCAAATTTTCGCTTACGCGGCTGCACCATTTCATTAAAATTATTGTAAAATGCAAACTATTCGTCAAAATTTTATTATTTACTGACGCTTTTTATGTTTCTTACATGCACAAAACAAATAATCTATTAAATTTGATGGTAATTGATATTATCGTTCTTAAATTACTCTCTAATATTGAAATATTTTGTCATTTCCATTGTTAATAACGCTTTATCGATAATTTAGATCAGTTTTTAGATAGATATATCCTGTCGCGGACCTTTTTGTAGAACTCTTTGAGGCAAACAATATTGCCATTCATAGTTGTCACCTTTCTCTAACCGTTTAGGCAGCGTAAGCAAGTATAACTCTTTTTTTGCCCCGATTTTATCGACATTTCTATCTTTCTTATCCAACATTTTTAAAATAAAAGTTAACCTATGTTGATTTGGGACATCTAAATTATCTCCTTGCCAAATTTCATTGCGATTTGTCCAGTGGTTTAGTTGCGAACAAGTAGCAAATAGACACACTTTCGCGCTACCCACTCATATATTAGTTTGAATATATCTCTATAAATACAAGAAATCTGTTCATTGAAACGGTTTAGCTTATGAAGGATATTATCGATTGTTCGAACTATTTTGTATTACACAAGTCTCATTCGCCCTGTTTTAATCATACGTTTTCTTTCGTCTCATATAACAAAAGAAACACTCACAAAGTCTTCAATGTCTGACTCGGACAAATAAACAGTCTCCACCTTTTTCACCATCAAAATCGCACAATTAAACAGTCTCGAAATCTCTCACCATTGGATTCCAATCAAACTATCGAAAATTTTCTCACTTCTGAAGCACGACAGATTATCGAAAATTTTCTTACTATCTGACCAAATAATCGAAACTTTTCTCACCATCTGCTTTCAACAAAAATCTGATGCGAATTTCACTGTCTCACGGTCACATAATACATTGACTCAAAAATTTGCTCAGCTCTCCTCACCACAAATACACACTCTTCCAAAATTTTCTCCTCTCTCATCCTCACAAATACACACTGCCAAAAGTTTTCTCCTCTCTCCTCCTTACAAATACACACTGCCAAAAATTTTCTCCTCTCTCCTCTCTGTGCCCTAATTTTTTATAGATAATTTTGCGTCACGTGACGTTCCCCCCCTTAACAGTCCTTGCTTCTGCTGCCAGATCTCGGTTCTTTTCCCCCTCTTAATTTTAATTGGTAGTTTCCGAAAAGATGTATTTTGTATTTTCCTGTTTCCAATCATTCCACTTGACTCCTCCCCCTTGATATTTCATTGGTTGCACCCCCCTCTCTCTACTTCTAAGATTCTTTCCTCGAGATGAAGGTCTGTCGGCCATTTTGTTATTTTTGTCCCTGTACATCTGCGCGGGCGGTATGCTTCTAAAGACCTCGGTTTTATTGTTTTATTGCTAGGCGGCATTCGACATCGTCCCTTTCTAGCTAGCATTTTTTCTGAGCGTCGGCCCTTCTTTTTGAACCCAAATTTTATTACATTCTTTTGAATTTTGCTATCGTGTGTTTTGGCCGAACCCATGGTCCCAAATTTTCACATTTCTAAAGATTCTTGTTCAGACTCGCTATTCCCCAAGATACATGTGTCGCGAACCTTTTTTTGTTGGCCGCTTGCCTCAAACGTACACCCACGTTGCTTTGGGAAATAATATTCCCTAACATCCGCTCTTTTTCTTTAAAGATTCGTGTTCAGACTAGCAGGCTACTAAAACATGTGTCCTGCTTCCTATTTCTTTTGATCTTTTTTAAATAAAGGTTTTTATTGCGTTTTTGTACTAAATTTTGTCACTCGTCTTTCTAAAGATTCCTGTACAAACTTGTGTGTTTCTGAACACGTGTCCTGGTCTCTACTTTTGATTTTTCCAAATAATAGTTTTTATTGCGTTTTTGTATTCCAAAACTTTCTACTGAGCTTTTAATGTAGCACCGCCTTGCTAAGCTTCAGACCACCCAAGTCTCTTTTAGCGAGCTCCCATGTTGACCCATGCTTTTTATGTTAATATTTTGAGAACGCGTGATTGAATTATTAATCAATTCAATCCACGGTCTCAATATTTATAAATGGGGATTTAATACATTACATTTTGTTAATAAATAATTGGACATACACATTAAATTCAATCGCTGCGTTCTCATGGAGGCTGGGTTTTTGAAAAGAATTAGAGGCCAAAATTCTGAGGTTTACAACACTGCCTGGCGGACCGTGAGAGCAAGCGAATAAGATCATAAAACAGACCCTTGGAAGGACGCCTACGCATTAGAATGTGCGGCATCGATATCAAAGAAACAAAGAATCGGGGTGCGAAATAACCCGGATGGGAAGGGCACTGTAAAAATTTGGGAAGCAGATGTCAAACTCAAAAAGAGGGTTCATGGGTATTCGAAGAATAACCACAATACCAAACGTGTCTGCGACAAAAAGGTTCATTCGAGGAGGCAGAGGATCGCGCTATGGGACCAAACGCACGATTGCGAACAAGTAAATGAGCCGCCAAAGACCCATCGACACCGTGGCGGGCAAAACGAATTGGTTCGTGCAATATTGAAAAGAGCGAGTGTCAGGGGTTGAGAGGAAGCGGAAACATCTCACACAATGAGATGACACGATGCCGCGTTGTAACAATAAGATCTTTCGAAAGCTGCAGACACATGGTCGAACCAAGCTGGCGGCGACGTGCGTCATTAAATTTAAAAGCTGATCGTATGATTCGTCGAAAGGGGAATGATGAAACATTCAACATAGCCAATCCGAGTAGTTTCGTGTGGAGTAGATATCACGAAATGATTGGTAAATATTAACACGTGACGCGGGGGAGGGCGTGACTTGCTCCGAAAAAAAGTTGACAGAGAGTGGGGGTGAGGGAATAAAGAGAAGAACTTCTTACAAAGTTGAGGAGAGAGAGCAGAGAGTCAGAGATTTTTACAGAGTTTATCAAAGAGACCGAGATTTCGACACAGATTTTTGCAGAGATCCAGAGACAGAGAGTTTGACTTAAAAATTTTGGCAGTCAGACACTTCATGTTTACTGTTGTGCTGAGGCATCGAACTTTTGGGCATGGTCCCGCTCCGAAGCGCCTAGTGGCTTCTGCCTCTATGTGTTCGCCTCGGACGAAGTTGGCGTAAATCCACAATCGCTCTAAGTGCCTTAATTGGGCCCTTACACGGTTGATTGGAGGCGACCGGTAGGGGGCGACACTGGGCGGTGCGCAGGTCGGGGGGATCCCGGACCACGGTAGCAGCTGGTAGAGGCGGCGGAGAATCTACAAGGTGGCTCTCGAGTCATTGATCCCCGAAGGGTTCGAAACAGCCACGCCGTTTTCGAGACGGGCAGGCAGCCATTTCAACTCAAAAGGTAAATATTCTGACAGCCGTCAGAGAAGCGGCCAAGTGGCGATCGATTTTTTGACGGAAAATATGCGTGTGCTCCGTGGTCATAAAAAAACAAAACAATGAGCCAATTAAAAGACATTTTGAGGACGCAATTCAGTTGGTAATTAAATTAGCTAAATTTCTGTGGTAACATGAATGTAATTTGGTTGGGACTAAAAGTGCACCAACCCATGCAAAATAGAATATGAATGTGTATGTGTGATTTTGAGGAAAAATGTACGGGGATAATTGTGAGTAGATAGTAGATGTATTTTAATGTAAATAGTTGATAAATAAAACCTAATTTATCGATGCTGTGTGAAACTACCATTCAAGTGCGTATTTATTGAAACAAATGGGCCGTACCCGCACCATCAGAATTTTCCTGGCACCAGCTAGCCGGTGCAGATGCTGATCGCTGAGAGGCCTGCGTAGGTGGGCTACCAACCAAGATCAATTTAAATATGTNTATATATATATATATATATATATATATATATATATATATATATATATATATATATAATTTAACTGGATAAGCACCTCAGATGATTCTAAAAATATTAAATTATTTTTCCGGTAAAATTCTCTTCACTCTTCATATCTAACAGTACTATTAAACAATAATTCCGATATAAGCATTCTGATACAGAGTTTGTTTCTTGGGAATAACTAACAAGAAACGCAAAAAAAAAAACAATAGAGTAAAACTTCTTTAATTCCACACAAATCGGGTTAAGCACTATAGCAGAAACCGCAGGCTCACGAACGGCGAAACGTGGTAAAAAAGGCGAGATACAAAATTGAGCTTCGACCTTGATCACGCACAATTAACTAGAGGAGATTAACACTGGAGGCAAAACAATGGATCTTCATTGCAAATAACAACGAAGCGCTGTTTCCTAGATCGGCCGTCCGTTGAGTAATCTTACCATTGCAAGATAGAGAGACAGGTATCAGTTGGAACATACCGGTTCACGCGAATGGGATGAGTCTTCCGGTCTTTTGATGGACACGAGGTGACTTTATCCCATATTCGCGCCTGCTTATTTAGCTATCTCGATATATCACAATATTTAGGTTTCGATTGTCTATTTTTTATTCTATTTCGTTTTATTCTTTTTTAACATGTTCATTCACCTAAAAGTTCATTCTTAATTATAGACAATCAATCAATTAACTTACAGAATTACTTTTTTCTAAATTTTCATGTATTAAATTTGTTACAAGTTCTCTTTCATAAAATACAGTTGATTACAGGTTCGTTGAAGTAGATAAGTTGGTTTCGATAAAACAGAAGTGTCGTTAATTGTCATAGGATTGTTATGTATGTATTATTGATTTGAGCCTGTTGTAGTGTCTGCTATTATGTTTTAATAAATCACCCTGATGATGAGGTCAATAAATCTCGAAACGTAGGCAAACTTGTAATCAACTGTATTTTATGAAAGAGAACTTGTAACAATTTTATTAAATAAAGATTTAGAAAAAAAAGTAATTCTGTAAGTTAGTTGATTGATTGTCTATAATTAAGAATGAACTTTTAGGTGAATGAACATGTTAAGATCTCGATATATCTTTGCATGGCATGACTTTTACGATTTATCCATCACTTTCGAAAATAAATTGAAATTATTTATCTTGTTAAAGTTTCCATAAAGTTTAAAAATTAATTCGACATTCTTATGATTTTAATTTTAATATACCCTATTTTAAAAAAGTATTAGTATTATTAAAGTATTATATATTACAAAAACACTGGTTACTAAACAAAAAATACACATGAGGAAAATTACACTAGGACTAGTTGTTACTTCATGCGTCCATCCAGCTCGTCTCACACACAACTCAACTGCAACGGCCTTTCTCTGCTTAACCGTCACCTTCTATTGAACTGCGATAAGGTAATGTGAGATTCTTGAAGCTAGTTGGTAGTATTCTCATTTGTCGGCTTGTAGCTGCTTACCATTCACTCAACTTCAACCTCCGCTTCCCCTGTTGTTTCACCAATGGTTAATTCATCCTGTTGAATGATATTTACTAGAATCACTAGTGCCACTGGCATCATCTTAGCAATCGTAACATCTTCCTTTTTTGTTGTAACTTTCGATTTTCTTGGGGTTCTACGGCTCGCCAACGCCAAGGTCATTAGAGCCCTTGCAGGTGGGGAAAATGCTGTTTCGCACCATAGGGAAAAGCCGTAGTGACTTATCCCCGTGTGTGGGACTCCCCGAAAACTTGACAATACCCACTAAAAAACCCTCCTGAATTCACCAAATATCTAAACACAAAGATAATAGGAAAGGAGAGAAAAAATGCCCAATACATTAAATCAAAAAATTCTGAAAACTATAATTTAAAAAACAAGAATAATAGGAAACAAGAAAGGAAAAGGGAAAGAAGAATGCACATTTAAACTCTCCCGAGAACTTGTGGGAGGAACCGCGATCTATTTACGAAATTCAATAGTTAATTTACATCATCCGTTTCATTTCCGAGAATTGTTGGTAAATCTGCAGCCAGACGAAATTGTCTCCTTATTCTCGTGTATTTTCTGCAATCAGTTAGTAGGTGACGCACTGTCAGAGAAGAGCTACACTCCTCACAAACGGGTTCATCATCGAGTAGTAAGAGATGCCGATGAGAGAGAGGAAAATGTACTATGCGCAAGCGAGCTAGCAAGATCTCGTCGCGTCTGGCTGACCTTCAGGAACTGCTCCATGACATAACAGAGGACTTCATAAGTCGGAGATTATTCCCATCAACAGCTAATCACTCATTGTTCCATTCATTCAGAATCCTTGACTTGACGGAATTCACCCTTTTTGGAATCTTGAAGAAATAGACGCGATTCTTGAGGCATGCTGCCTTCGCAGTCTGCTTCCTCATTTCCTCTGATTCTCACATGTCCGGGAATTCAACAATCCTTTCTTGTGATTCTCACATGTCCTTTCCATCAATGTGATTCTCACATGTCCTTTCCGTCACTGTGGAGGAAGAAGAGTACATCCTGAATGTTCTGGAACAGCTTATCAGCTGCATACATAGTCTGGATTGCTTGAAGGGTACTTAGAGAATCACAGCAAATCAAGAAATTTGATCCGCGACACAACTTTGTTGATCGCAGTGCTCTCAAATGGCATAGCACTCAGCAGTGAAAACGCTGCACAGGTCGCCAAGACGGTAGCCACAGGTCTCACGGGGGAACACCACAGAGCAGCCGACACCATCGGTCTGCTTGTCAAGGATTGGTGGAAGTATATCCTGAACATCGCGACTGGAGTGTTCTTCTTGTCATGATGCAGAAGATCGAAATTAATCTTCGGCTTATTCAAAGTCCAAGCCCCTTCATCACACCACTGCCATTTTGGGTCGGCAACTAGCCGATATTGTCACAAGTTCAAGCCCTCACTTCTATTCTACTGAAGCCACTTACGACTACGAGATCATCGCTCGTCAATCTTTGGATCTGGTAACAAGACACCGATCCACGTCTACTCTAAAATCAACTCAACTGATTTCAAAGATAATTTTATATCATGTCATCAGCACGCTCTCTTGGAAAGCCAGTATATTATCGTTTCTCATTAATTTCATGGCACGCCATTAAACAATTTGTTCTTGTTACTAGCCAGTATTCATATTACTCCTTATCCTTATTTCACACTTTAATCTTCATACTATCTTTTCTTGTGCAGGTAAAATCAAAATTTGTCTGTGCAGATGGCCATCATGACCCCGTTGTCTCACCAACAAATTTCCTTTCTTGAGTCAGAGGTGTGTTGCTTCTTTATCAATTTCCTCGTTTTCCAGCTGATTGGCATAAGTTCCATGTAGTGACTTTGATTTCCAGTCTGCTTTCTGGCCATCTATTGATTTGCATTGCAAAGAAAAATATTCGAGAGTTGAAGAGGTGTTGCATTGATATCGGCTATACATATGACTCGAAACAAATGAAGAGATGTTTGCTTCTTGTGAAAGTATTGTCTTAAATTATCAATTTGCTTACTATGGAGTCGTGGGATGTCAACTATGCGCATTCCTCCTAGTGATGCAGGGAGAGTAACCCGTTTCACTGTTGCTTTCGGGTGTCTCATTCGATGCTCAGTGAACTGTGTTCTGATTAGTCTTGAAACGTCTTCTAAATCTGTTCTTGACCACTTAATTATACCAAAAGAGTATGTAAGTATTTGCACTGCAAAGGTAATTGCTGTTACTTTGTTCTTGCTATACAGTTGGGTTCTAAGGATGCTCTTGATTCTGTGCAGAAGATTCAGTTTCCGAGTCCTTTTAATGTTTGTATGCTCAGTTCCTTTCAACTGGTCGATACCAAGGTACTATCCAGATCTTCAATAGTCTCTTCAAATGTCACATCGGATCCCTCCGATGCAGTATTTCTTCCTTTTGTTAGGTGGACGGATTTGCATTTCTCGAGCCCTAAATCCATGCAAATTTCCCACTAAATCGAGTTGTAATGTCGAAAAGTTTGTGAAGCTGTTCTTTTGATTTTGCATATATTTTCAAATCGTCCATGTATAGAAGGTGGTTAATGACATGTTATCCCTTGATGATATAGTAATTTTGTACCCATATTTTGTGTTTTGAAATGCTTTGCTAAGTGGGATCAAAGTTATACAGAACCATAAAGCATTAAGTGAATTCCCCTGGAAGATGCGTCTCTTGATTTGGACAGTTCTTGAAGTAAAAATGCAGGAATCAGTAGACAAGTGTAGAACGGTGTTCCATTTTTCCATCATGTGTCGGAGAAAATTGAATACTTTTGGATCTACTTTATACATGTCTAGAATGTCCAGTAGATATGAGTGCGGGACAGAATCGAATGCTTGTTTGAAGTCTATATAGGTCATACTGATGTTTCTTTTCTTGTGCACGACCTGAGAATGTACTATCATACCTACTATCAGCTGATCCTTACATCCTTTTGATGTCTTGTAACATCCCTTCTGTTCCTCTGTCATTATATTATTCTTTTCCAGATGTGCATAGATTTTGTTGGTTATAATGGCCGTTAGGTATTTATAAATTGTGAGTAAGCAAGTTATTGGGCGATATTTAGCTGGGTCTTCTTTAAGTATTAAGATTGTTCTACCTCTAGTAAAGAATGCAGGTGTATTCTCAGGGTACTTATTATTAATATTAATATTAGGGTCGGATCCATGGGTTTTGTGTATTCTGAGATGAATAATCGTATTTCCAATGACGGTACCTTTCAGACCACACGAGGTGCACGTCACCCCTAGAGCGCAGTTTTCCCTGGGTCGAGAAAGGGTGACACGAAAAATTATCGAAAATGTCTTCTAAGAAAAGATTTTAAGAAAAGGGAGTGAAATGGGAAATTGGTGTTTTTCTAATTCGTTATTACATGGGTTTTGTGTATTCTGAGATGAATAATCGTATTTCCAATGACGGTACCTTTCAGACCACACGAGGTGCACGTCACCCCTAGAGCGCAGTTTTCCCTGGGTCGAGAAAGGGTGACACGAAAAATTATCGAAAATGTCTTCTAAGAAAAGATTTTAAGAAAAGGGAGTGAAATGGGAAATTGGTGTTTTTCTAATTCTTTATTACATCGGTGAAAATAAGGGAGAGAGGATACACACCAATACTTCCCCACTTTCCGTTTTGACCTGGATTCGTTCATGTTGTGAAGTCTACTCGTTATGACCTGCATTCTTCATGCGCGAAAAAGGTGGAATCGACGTACTGCATGTTACATTTTTGCAACATCTTGTAAAATGTTTGCGAAACAATACTTCTTCTGCTAATTAACTCACCATCACTCGGAGGTCAAAGCGCACAGCTTTCACGTCGTAGAAGCGTATGTCTCTTTCAGTGCTTGTGACGCATAGGATATGCAGGTCAGGCATGCTCACCACATCCGTCACCCACGAAGAATTCTTCCGCAGCGTTACTAAGGGAAAAGAACATGTTACCCTCTTAAAATCATAAACAGGTCGGCACGAGAATAAATAAAGTTGCTTTCGCAATAGATTACTAAATCTGTCTCCTATTACGCATTACGCGTTGAGTCCCTTTTGTGTCTAGGGGAGATTTGTCAGCTGTGTAACCGCTATGCTCCATGTACGGGAGCAGAAAGCACAATCACGGAATAAGGCACACTTTCAATTATAGTAAGTAACTAATGGACTTCACTATTAATTGCCTCACGTTGGAAATAAATATTGAAAACACCTCTAGAATTATAGAAAACCATATTGAGGAAAAATATCTATCACAATTTTCAAGTGACCATCCAAATTAAAATTACCAGAGAGTGTGTTGTCACAGGTGCTGAACACGTTTGATTTACTACACAACAAATAATTAAATAATATCATGGAATAAATTATTATAATAGATCAACCTATCGAGAGGTGAAAATTTCACAAAAATCGAACACATAAATCACCCTTAAATGAAATGGGGGGAGGTTAATCTCGTGTGTACGGACTCAAGAAAGCCCTCTCGAGAAGCACAGAGGAAAAAAATTCTTGAGAAACCATCCTCAACTTCAGTTACTTCATCCGTATTGAAGAATGAGTTTTCCAGACACTCTGAAACTGCTCAGGAGGGCGTCGGTTTAATTAAGCCACACTGCTTAAGATAAGTGTTTCCCCAATGTTAGAAGTAAACCTCTGTTAGCCACTCCTGCGAATAATTCCATTTCTTTTAATTTCAAATAATCCATCAAGCAAATCATTTAAAGCAGATCATTAAATAGAACCTAGGCAGCTACTGAGTAGAGCGTTTCAAGACCTTCATTGTTGAAGTATGCATTGTTTGAGGTACTCGCACTGGAAGAACGTGTCAGCCATAGAAACGTATATTCACTGTCAGGTTCATTCTTCGTTCTTTGGCATGGAAAGCTGCTGTTAAGTTTTAAGTGAGTGAGAGAAATATTTTTATCATATTGATAAATCTTTAAATGTTGGACTAAAAGTATAATTTCTTTAACTCTCCCAAAGTACAATATATCTTTTAGAATTTTTAATTTTATTTTGTAATTTTATTCTTTCGCATATTTCCTTGAACTCTCGTGATATGGTAACTTTTGTCTGGGAACAACGTGAGGCTCGAAATGAGTTCAATTGTGTCAATCCTAGCACATCTTAAATATTAAGAGTTCTTAAACTTGAAGCGCCCTGAGAGACCTTTTCCAGCGATCTACAAGATATTAAAAAAACTATTTCAATTCGTCATTTCGGAAGTAGAACAATATTCAAACACTAAATAACATTTCAATTTTTTTAATGGGCCACTCGAGTCGCACCTTTAATCTTCAGAACATAGCCTGAAATGACTATAAATCATACGGTGGCGACGGTGTGCCTCAATGAGTTACATCTTGCATGTCTTTGTATGCTGGATCTAAAGTGGTGTACCCGAGGTTTTATGGTGATATATGCAACTGTTTAGGTGTCCTGTCCCATTTAACATGAGGACTTACAACCGAAACATACTTGTTCCTTACACGCTTTTACATAACGCAAAACTGACACAAATAAAATTGATAGCTTTTCGATTTATGTAGTAATGGTAGCTTAGTTCACTGTTACATTACAGTATAACATGATCTTCATTCTTAACATTTACTCAAGTAAATGTTGTCTCTCAATGTAATTACATTAATTCACCAGAAAAACTAATTTATTGGTAATGATTACTAACGATGTGATAAGAATTAAGACCATGTTATACTGTAATTAATATTTATTAACATTTACTTAAGTAAGTGAGGTTGCTTATGTTTCACAGTTTACATTAGGGCTCTCTAAACCTCGATGGTACTATTGATAGTTTTAAATAGCATGGGCTATCGAAATTATCGATATATTCAAAATGCTATGGAATATTGTTTCACGTCATTTTTTCTAATGAGAACGAAGAAATTGCTAACAAAAGCTAAAAAATAGAACTTTAATAATAGCTCTATTTAAAAAAATAGTAAATGAAATGTAATTTTGTACACGAGTACTGTTAATGCACGATCTAATTTACCTCTATCATTTGTTGGTTTTCCATTGAAAATTCTATTGAAAGAATTTAGTTGCTTCAAGTTGGAATCCTGTAAATCATATGCTGGTGTTGTGGTACAAACAAAACCAATGTCTCCCTTATTGCTGGTTAGTCGTACTGCTGAAGTCATAACCAGTACTAAGTGTGTACAAAATGTACGGTCTGTTTGATATAAAATGCGTTGTAACGAAAATATTTTGTTTTTATTTTAGCCGAACAAAAATAAAACTAGCACCAAAACGTTCCACTTTCTACAAACCTATATTAACTCATCAAACAAGAAAATATATTTCAAAAGCATTTTTTATACGTAACCTAGAAACGCTTTTTCTTCTGAAAAAATTCTGAAATAAATTATAGCTACTTTTATCAAAAAAGTTCATTAACGATAGTTCTATCGACAACAGTCGATAGCAGACAGAAAAACTATCGTTAGTCATATAATCGAGGTTTGGCGAGTCCTAGAATAGATAGGAACAAAGATAATGTAACAATGTAGAGAGAAAGAGGCAAATGATTGCTATCTACGTGTCTCAAAATGATTGTTACTCCAAGGTTGACTCTGATGACTACGTCAAAATTGAACAATATTAGAAGAGCAAAATCCTGTTGTCATAGACCTGTCCTAGAAGCAATTGCCGAATTGCTTTTCACCAGTCGATACTTTTCATTTACGTCATGTTTTACTTTCATATCCGTGTATCGAATTTTATTTACGAACACCTTCAAACTCATACATTCCTAATTTACAAACATGTTAATATGTTACCGGCAACGTAGGAAATTCAGGCATTGTAAACAATTCCTAGACAATGCATACAATGCCTGAAGCCATTGGGGCTTTAGGGCTCGTCAACTTCTACTTGTAAAATATAATTAGTTATTTATTTTTTCGAAAACACTGCTAAAAACGATCATACACATTATTAAGGAATAAAATTTATACTGTCTCACTCAGAAGAATGCCATGATCACATTACAATTAAATGCAAACGTTTAAAACTATTTATGTAACCTCCAGCAAGTGATATATAAAACCATTTTTTCAATTAGCGACCAGCAAGGGATTTCAGTCACGCACATTGTTGCCACGCGTATCACAGCATTGACTGGTATAGCTTCTTTAACAGGCTGGTCCCCACACCTGACGACTAAATACGGCTATGGCAGCAGCGCGCGGAACTATAATGCACCGCTGACCGTTCATTCAAAACATGGTTTTATTTAACACTTGATGGAGGCTAAGTAAATAGTATTAAACATTTTAATTCAATGTGATCATGGTATTCTTCCGAGAGCGACAGTATAAATTTTATTTCTTAATAATGTGTCTGGTCGTTTGTAGCAGTGTTTTCGAAACAAATAAATAACTCATTATATTTTGCAAGTAGAAGATTGAAATTAATGAATGTTGCCACAAACACAACACTGATCATTCGCTGAATAAGAATTATTACGCTTTTCGAAAGATTTATGGCTTTAAAAAATTAATATTTATTCATAAAACCAAATTTTTCCCTTGTGTATATGCAAAACAAAATTACAAATTCAATGGTAGTAATTTTATTTTTCTGCGATTTTTGTTGTATTCTCCACAGCTATTAGAAGTAAGGGGTCTATAATAAAAAATATGATAGTAATTAGTGGTTTCGTATCGTATCAGACACAATTTCGTTTCTTATCAATTATCCCTTCGAGGCAACAAACGGCGGTGCCAGCAGCGGGGCAAGTTAAATAACACGCATGTAAAATCTAAACTATTCGTCCCAATTTTATGATTTCAAGAAACTATTCATTTCAAAAGCACAAAACAAAGAACCCATCTGTAAAGTTTCAGCTCGTTCGGAAACGAGAATCTGATGAAGATGTGAGTTGGACATCGGAGTTTCCTAATGGTAAAATATTTAAGTCAATAAGTCAGTCAAAGGTAATATACCTTCTTTCAACTCCTCCTAAATTAATATGCATGTCTAATAGTAATGTATAATACTATAAATAAGGTAAATTGTGGATTTCTATGAATAATTTTCAGTTATTTACGAATATGTGAAATAAAAAATGCAAGGAATGTTTAAGACAAATGGTTATCATCTTGTGTTTACTTTCTGTATTTCTACCACTAATTACGGTGTGTCGACTTTAGAATTAAAACTTAAACCCGGACACGAAAAAAAAATCTTGTACGGGCAACGTTAACTCCACAGTTATCAAATTAGCAAACTTTTTACGTATGGAATTATCATTTGTTATATTCATGTAATACAGCAGTTTAACGGATTCACTTAAGTAAGTAAGTAAAAGGTTTGAATCTTTTCAGGAAAACTATTTCTAGAATGTATTTTGTCAAGATCATGATATGGGTGGTCATGTATCGATAATACGAGTATATTAAACGATTTTTGCGATTGATAGAAAACAGTACGACCATTTCGTGAGCTATCCGAGCGAAGCTCGGTCACCCAGGTATCAATAAGTGATTCTCCTAACATTCATAGATTAACATTACTTCTTGAATACTTGCGTTGCTCACGAAGTTTTTCTCTAAGAGTTGTTTAACCTGTTTTTAAACCGACATTTTCACAATAACTTCAATTATTAAATTGTTAGTTATTTACTAACTTTTTGAACTTGTAAAAGAGTTGGGGATCTGAACAGAGTTTATTCTGACACATCCTCTCAAACATGATAACTCGAATCAAACATAGCGACCATTGCGCATTTCATTACAATATACAGCAAAATCAATGCAAATTATACATTTTAATTACTTTGCAGAATCCCTTTAACAAATATTTAATTTTATTGTTTTGCTGATAAATTCTGATTGTAAAGTAAGTAAATTAATTTTTAATAATAAAACCCAATTTTAAGAACAAGCTATGATTATGACATGGAATAATTGATTTTTAAAGGCACATCTTTTATTTAAAGTGAAATATTGTTGCGTAACTCGTCCTCCGGCTCCGTAGATAACTAACAAAATACGAAATTTAATGTATGAAAGGAATGTAGATCAAACCATCTTCCGACGAACAAAGTGTGACAGTGATAGAACTATTTACGAAAAATTAAGAAATTTAGGTACTAGCAAAATTAAAAGTGTTAAAACTAATTATTTTCATCAGTATCTTGGAGCAAATCGCGATAGTAAAACTCAATGGAAAACTCCGAATTCTTGGAGTTGGACAATGTCAATCCACATCACACGTTAATGTTTCACTAAACGATTTTAACCAATACTTTGTAAATTCTGCACCGGATCTCAGTGTCAGAAATTTAATTCTCTCGAATCTCAGAAATTTAATTCTCTCGAATCAATAAAAATTTCTGAAAACATATCGATCTATTCTACTTTTCTTGTGTAAAACTCTGACACAATACTTAACATAATGAAAAGTCTCAAATCTAACGCATCTGGATCTGATTGCAGAAGTGCTAGATTCTTAAAACTTTGTGCTCACATAGCAATACCAGACATTACAGACATAATTTTTTCTCTCTGAAGTGCTTCCTATATAACTGCATGGAAAACGGCTATCGTTCAACCATTGCAAAAATAAGCTCATCCCACATCTCCAGGCGATTATCGCCCTACTAGTATATACTTCGAACACATTCAAAAGTACTTGAGAAATTGTCTGGAAGTCAAATAGGAAGTTACTTCAGAAAACCTAGCATTTTAGACAGTCACAGAAGATATCAGAATGAATATGAACCGCGGTGAAGTAACCATATTAATTATCCTTTACTTTAGTAAAGCATTTAGTTCTGTCCACCATGAATTTTTTTTCTTCCAAAATTAAAAAATATAATCCACCATTAAAATGGTTCCGTGAATATTTAACTGGCCGCGCTCGTCAAATCCGGTAAATATAATTCGAATGCTCTTAAACTACATTGAGGTATTGCTCAAGAGACAGGTTTAGAACCGCTAGCATTTCTAATGTACGTAAATGATCCAGGAAAATCTTTAAAGTAATGTAAATACCATGTACGCTGAAGACCTTCAAATTTATCTGAGCGGACGCACATCGAAATTAAATACTGTAGGACAGAAAATAAATCAAAACTTGACATCACTCCACATTTGGGAGGCTTCCCCTCTGGGTTTGTTGCTGAACCCATCAAAATCTCAGTGGATGATTGGTTCCCGAAATTTACTGAAGGTCCTCAGAACGTGATCCACCGGATATTAACAAAAATGGTGTCACTTCCATGGTGCAAATCGGCGCGTAATCTGGGAATTTATGTAAATAGTAATTTAAGATGGAAAACGCAAATTAATAAAACTTGTTGGAAAGTATTTTCCTCCATGAATACCCTAATATGTCTAAAGAATTTATTCCCCACTTCCACAAGAAAATATCTGGTAAATTCTCTAATAATGCCACACTATAACTACTGTGATTTTTTCATATTTAGTTTTAAGATACAACACAAATTGAAGTTATACAAAATGAATGCCTCCGTTTCATATTTCATCTACGCAAATACGACCAATTATCAGAATATTACTTAAAAGCTGAAATATTCCCCTATTTTATCACGACTTATTCTCTATAACGTCATCATGCTGTTCAATATTCTAAGTAATAAACACTTAACTCAACTTGCTAATAACTTTCAATATCTAAAACAAAAAAGAAGCAGAAATGATGAACTACTCGTCGTACCACAACACAAAACGGCCTTATTTAACAAGTTCTTTATCAGTAAGAACAATTCGTGAATGAAGCCGTCGAAGTGAATCGGTCCACGTCCTAACGGTGGGATACAGAGAAGGCTCTCAAGTATTTCCTTTACTTTACTTTTTTCTCCTATTTATCTAGTTTTTCACTTTTACCGCTTTTATCTTCTTTACTGGCCTTCTCTGTGTGCTGAACGCTCACCCATGTGTTTGCCGCGCATAGCGACCCGAGTCGGAGGGAATAGGTGTCCTGGCGAGTTGAGGGGCCATGCAACCCTCGAAGAATTCCCTTGTATGCGTCATAAAATACGCTTGCTTTGGCCTCGGCCTCATCTACACGGGCGATCGAGGGCTAACCCACCCCCGACCAATCGGCTCTGACTAGGTCTTCGACTGAACTCCAGGGTGATGGGGGTTCTTTCCGCAGGTCGGCGAAACTGGTGCAAACCCTATGCTTAAAGAGCCCTGCGTGTCCCCGCTATATCACCGTGTCAACCCTAGCAACCCAGAGGGGTGTCCCCTTGTTGGACTCCGTGGTAAAAATCCGTGGTAGGGTANCCCCCTTTTGTCGCTCGCCCCCCCCCCCGCTTTTGCCCTCTTCCTCTAGGAAGAGGCGACTTGTTGGTGAAACTGTGGACTTACACAGTTTCTTTTGTAAGGATAGCGACAGGTCCACAAAGCCTCGCTTCCTATTAATGAAGTGTGTCGAAGAAGGTAAGACATTTAAGTTAGTTAGAGCCATTCGTCTTGGAAAAGCAATCGAAGAAAAAATCGGAAAGCTTCAGTCGGTCGTGTGCCAGCGGAATGGTGAAATTCTGCTGGAGGCACGTACAGACAAGCAGATAAGTAGTATCATGGCGCTGAAAGAAATTTCAAATATTAAAATCAACATTTTCCTCCCCATTTCCACACTGATTCTGACGTTCAATCGTCCGTCACTTCCGGAAACCATATCTTGTGGTTATTATGCCCTGCGCGTACGCCAGTATGTGCCGAAGCCACAGTCGCGTACCACCAGTATGACCGGTGCTTCACGTGCCACAGGTTCGGTTACACTTTCGATAGATGCAAATCATCCTGCGATGTTTGCGTGACTTGCGATCAGCCTGCACACGAGTCATCACCTTGCTCGTCGCATTCGTGCTGTGTGAATTGTAAGGATAGACACCCCTCCAATTCAAACGCGTGCACGAAGTATCAGATGAAGAAAGATATCCAAAGGATACGAGTTAAGGATAAATAATAAATAAATGACTTTATTAGTGGTGAGACAAAGACAGAGGTCTGATCTCGGAAAGGGTCTCTTTCCCTGAGATTAGACGTCGCTATCTGATTAAACACCTTGTGAACATTGTTAAATCTCTTGCATCAGCGGCTAACACTTCAAAAATACCTACAGATTCCTTTGGCTGCCAGGTGAATTTGGAAGAAGTAGAGAAACCCAAAATGTGTGAATTTGGAGTACAGGCATCCATTGATGATCCCATCGCCTTCCAAGAGGCAATTGCGGGGTGTAATAATTACACCTACAAAATTTAAAGTTGTTTAAAAAAATCAAGGTCTACCTCGACGACATCAACACCAACGTCAACACTTCCAATACCAACCACGTCCTTCAAGGAACCAAAGGCTGCCGATAAACGGTCCCCCCGACGTCCATCTCGGGGTCATTCTCGGCAGAGAACTATATCCCCAAACTCCCGCAGAGCTGATACTTTAAAGTCAGACTCTGAGGTGGTATCACCTTCCCATAGCCGCCGACATAATTCCAGCCCAAGGAGCAGGAATAGTGTAATTGTTATGTCCGAGAGTGATCATTCTAGCAGGCTCTCCCGGGGACCACAATAGGGTCATCAACAAAAAGGAACCTAGACGTCGAAAAAAGACCTAACAAATACCAAAANGGACCACAATAGGGTCATCAACAAAAAGGAACCTAGACGTCGAAAAAAGACCTAACAAATACCAAAACATGGCTCTTCTTACTTGGAATTTGGATGGCATTCGTGTCCGATCAGATGACCTTAAGCTCTTGCTGTCCCATCGTACTCCTCAAATGGTTTGTCTTTAGGAAATGCATCTCCTACCAAAACATTCCTTTTTCTCTCATGGCTATACCTGTAGTTATATCGGAGTGGTATATAGTTATAATAGTTATATATAGTGGATAGAGCACTGAGTTGCTGGCTGGATAGCCGGGGATCGATCCCCGGTGAGGTGGGGATTTTCATCACGCCTCAACATCCAGACTGGCTCCCAGGCCTACTCAGCCTGCAATAAAATGAGTACCAGAATCTATCCTGGGGTCGAACTGGTCGGAGCGAGGTGCTGACCACATCTCCTTCTAGTGCCGGGGCAAGAAATCGCGCGAGCTCTACCCTCCGCGAAGGCCAAAGCCCACAAAGGGCTGTAGTGCCAGATAAGAAGAATATTTATATCCCCCCTGGGAAGATTTTCACGAAGAGTCGCCGATCAGTTGCCGTCCCCATTTCTTATTGCCGGGGATTTAATGCCCATAACCCGATCTGGGGTTCTACATTCAACTGCCCAAAGGCTGATATAATAGAAAAATGTTAGACAGCCGAGATATAGCGCTCCTTAACACAGGTCAATCCACCCACTTGTGTACAGCCTCCCGATCTTTCTCGGTGCTTGATTTGACCATTTGTAGTTCCTCATTTTCCCCAATCTCAGACTGGACTGTTCTTGACGATCTGAATGGGAGTTTGAACGTTTTTCGCCTTCGGTTTCTCGACCCTCTCAGTGGATATTGAAAAAAGCAGACGGGGATGTGTTTCAACGTAGCATCAATCTTTGCGATGAGCCTTCCAGCGATGTGAATGTTATGGCATCCCATTTCACCAACGCGGTTCTCAAAGCCGTCGATGTTGCCATACCTAAATCATTATGTAATCCAAGGCATTGCCCAGTTCCATGGTAGAATTCTGATTGCGCAAAGGCGGTCTGCGCTTGAAAGAAAGAGTCAGCGCGGCTTCACAAATATCCCACTGTTGAAAATCTCATTGAGTTTAAAAGATTCGGAGCAAGAGCCAAACGAACTCTTCGAGAAAGTAAGTCGTCCTCCTCGAAGGCGTACATTTCATCTCTTACAAGCCGTACTCCATCATCAGTCGTATGGCAGAAAGTTCGGAAGATTAAAGGTACTTGGTCGTCTTTTTCCATCCCTGGTCTTAATGTAAATGGACATCTTCAAACTTCACCCGAAGTCATTGCTGAAGAACTTGCATCGCACTACGAAAGAGTTGATCGCACCTGATCAAATACGTAACGCGACGCTAAAACATCTTCCAGAGACAAACACGAAATTCCTTCGTAATTTATTTACCTCTATTTGGAATGAGCATATCGTCCCTGCTCAATGGCGTGAAGCCATAATTATTCTACTTCCGAAGGAGGGAAAAGATCGTTCTAATCCGTCGCACCTTCGACGGATTTCTCTGACAAGATGCGGTTTCAGAAAACAGCGGTCAACGCTGGACCACCTTGTTGCGTTGTCATCCACCATCTCATCAGCGTTTGTATTAAGAGAACACCTTGCGACCATCTTTTTTGACCTGAAAAAAAAAGGATGTGATACAACCTGGAGGTACGGAATCCTACACTCATTGCACTCGTGGAGATTCCGAGGTTGTCTTCCTCTATTCCTGGAGAGCTTCCTATCTCAACTCTCTTTCCGCGTTCTCCTAGGTAATAATTTATCATCTAATCATCCTTTCGAAAACGGTGTCCCACAGGACTCAATCTTGAGCGTCACTCTTTGCCATAGCCATAAATAGTATTGCGTCAGTGGTTCGAGAACCGGTATATGCGTCTCTCTTCGTTGACGACTTCGCCATCTATTGTTCGTCCAGCAGCTTTTCGGTCATCGAGATGCAACTGCAATTTTCTCTATCGAAATTTACATCTTTCTTTGTTTTCGGTTTTTATAATTTTTTAGCAAACTGTTTTTTTTCTGTCTTTTCATGTTTCGACTTATTTCAGGAAGGCTTTTAGAGGGTAGGGTCGAGTCATTCGGCGGGAGAGTCATGTTGGTTTCCCTTAATGGGTAACAGCATTTTCCCTACCTGTAAAAAAATGTTAGTGTTATAATGATCTCGAAGTCGTCGAACCGCAAAGCCCCAATTTTAAAAAAATCGTGAATTAAATTAACTATCACTTGATGTTAGACATTCCATTCGTGTCCGTATATTCAAAAGAAAATGAACCTCCAGGTTGGGCCAACCCTCCCCATAATATGAAATAGTTATGAAGGCACTTTTCATAATATTCTACTTTATATTTTTTTTTTTTTTCAATTATTATATTTTCTCTTACAAACGTCATATCCACTGTCAACTACCCTTTCTTCTATCCCTTTTTTCTTAAAAGCATCTTCTCCCCGTATTACTTCCCTCTCCCCTTCTGCTTTTTCTAATGTTTTTCTTTTTTCTTGAATCGTTATTGTTTTATGTATTGAATCGATTATTTGTAAAATAACTTATTAATTTATAAAGTTAACTATCCAAATGTCATATATATTTTCTTATGCAATGCCCTGTAATAGGTATTTATTTGCTAAGTAATTTAAGATGTAAACCATTCTACAATGTATCCCTATGCGTAATTTTATTCTGTGTACAAATGAAATATATTTTAACTGCATTACATATTTTTGTGTAGTCATTCGTAATGTTCCACTTTATGTATAGTTTTTATGTAATGTTATATTCATTTTTTCTATAAATTCCATTTTTTTGCCCAATGTGATTCTTTTCTATATGTACTACATTAATTATAAATTATTTTTATGTTATATTATATTATTAATTATTTGTTATGTTCGGCCTTAAGCCGCCATCCTGATTGGGGGTTTTGCTTTTTTAATTACTTCTCACTATGGGAAATATATCAATGAGGTTGCGAATAGGTCAGTCAGAAATATAGTGATTCGGTGATTATACTTTAAGATGTTATTTCAAAATATTTTATTCATCACTGATAGGCAAATTAAGAGGAAATCTGTACAAAAAAAACCGTTTGACGCAGTCCGCAATATACAAATCTTGTTAGATTCACGCGAATACTCTTTATTCACTGATTTTCGATAACTTAAGATACCGAAAATTTCATTTTCTTTCAATTTAATTAGTTTATTTGATACGTGAAGGCGTACAAATTAATTTTATAGGATAAAAAAATTAAAGAAATAAAATGTCTCTTTTTTATTGAGGCTCGAGAGCTCGCCGACGTCATTAGAACCCTTAATATCTAATATAAATCTTCACATCTTAATCATGTTACGTCGAATGAAAATGGTAGACGGGACCGGGATTCGAACCCGGGACCTTGAGCTCTACGCGCTCATGCGCTTACCGACTGCGCCATGATTAATCTGTTACCTGGCGGTGAGGTTCACCGCAATCTAAGAGATTTCTTCACATCTTTACAGTAAAACCACACTAAAATTTTGGGATCGCGACATAATTTGAATGAAAAATGCAAATCATTTATTATCGTTAGGATAATTCCATATATCTATTTAATGACTTTGTTCAATGTATCACCTACCTTCAAAAGTAAGTGGCATAATTTGTTGCAAAACAATTTCTGTCCATTCCGTCGTGTACGAGCACTTCTAAATACTCTTCCGTTGTCAGCCGTGGTGATCTCATTGGTTGAGATTTTGTGTCCCCATATCCACCTGAGCAGTGCATCCAAATCGTGCGAACGAAAATTGGGTAACGCGACTGCGAAGAGCGGTCAATTTTTAATATTCCGAGTCTACAAAAAGGTTCCTCAATATTCGATGGGCAGTTAAATGCGGTTGTGATTGATTTTCAGGAACATTTTCCAGGCAAATTTCTAATTTCACATTAACTTTTCCTGGCATGCATAGCATGAAGATTTAGAAAATTGAATGTAGTATCATATCTCTATGTCTAATAGTTCCCGAGATATTCATCATTTAATTTTTTAAAACTAACTCTTAAGTCTGTGGTTCATATCAACAATACATGAATTAACATGTCATGCTGATTCTAAAATGCTCCTTGTTGATGTTACTAGTTTATTGTGTAAACATTTCATTGCATAATAAGTCCACGTGGTCATACACAGTTGGTAATTGCTTTTATGACAGTAAAATTAATTAATTAATTAAAAAAATATTAAAAATCTTTTATTATAAAATACTGAAAAATTGAAAGTATATACTTTTTGTACATATCTAAAACATATCATTTGTTACATTAGAAATATAGTATTGAATGAACTCACTGCTCTTTACCCATGCTGAACCCTCAGGATCAAGGTCAAGTGTCCAATAGCGAATGAGCCCGTCTCGGCTCGCGGTAATGTATCTTCCTTTCAACTGTGTGACTGAACGATCCTGAAAATAAAAGAGTCAGAGAAAAAAAGATTCCATAGTCAGAAAGGAAATATTGTGGACCAACGTATACAGAGCTTGATATCATAAAATTTACAAGAACATACATGTGTTAAAAAAATTGTTTGATTTTTTGTCAAGAGTTAACATTTCTCCACAAGTATTGTTGTTTAGAACTTGGGAAAAAATATTCAGATGAACTACCTTTTTAATCTGATATCTTTGCCTAAATCTTAAATCTTTGATTTTTTTAAAAACCATTACATATTTTAAAACATCTCTAATTTTAAATTCTTGGTCTTATAATCATTTATCTACGATTAGGTTAATTTATGATTTGTGATAGTTCTGGGAGAGTAACTACTTCGTGCTGATAATTTTGTGTGTCGATATGGCATCCTCTGGTACGTGGGTGTCTCTGAATGATTGTGAATTAATCTTTGATTATCGCCATATATCGCTGTTATTTTTAAATCTTACGAATGGTATTCTCGTTTAGTACATAGTCTTTAATGTTTATTGTAAAAAAATACAAATAGTTAAAGGGAGTTGCGCATTCAGTCATTTACAATGGGCATGCAGAAGCGGTCAAAACCTTGAGGAAATACGATCACACACGTGTCATCTCGTCCCTAAAAAACTTGAGGATAAAAGTCACAATTACATGATTGTTTAACACGATGATTTTCAAAGGGTACGAACTGGGAAAGGAATTAAGAGGTTAAAAGACCACAAATTTATTGAAGTATAGGGTGTAATTTTTCATTATCGTATCACTTGTTTTGAATCTACTATTAAAAAACAAACAAAAAAACAAGTTTCCCCAATTATCTCATCAAAATACACATACTTAGTGATTACGTAGATCTCTTCTTTGAACTTCAAAAAAATTTGAAGAGGACGCGAGATGAAATTTACGTGCTTCTGCAATTACCTTAATGAACAATATATGATGATAAATTGAAAGGCGTTTCTGATGAACAATATATGGATGATCCGGGGTCAAAATCTATTTTCTACTTCTAAAATATAAAAATCCTTTTCAATGTGTGTGTGTTTTCTACTAGGTGGTTTCTACAACCACCTCCGTTCGGCGTTCTCTGCGCACTCGCCAAAAATATTCCTCAATACTCAGGTACGTAATTTTGCCGGTTTGCTCACTCTGTATTTGTTTTCTTTTATTCATTTTTCATTGTTTTTTCCTTTCTTTATTTCAACAACAACCAAAATTACACTTCTTTCGATACTGTTTCACTCAATTATTGTATACTTTAATATTATGTTTCTATTTTTATTATAGTCATTTTATGTACATTTATATTTTTCAGTGTATGTTACTGACGATGGCTACTATGCAGTGGAAAAAGCTTTATACCAATAAAACAATGAGCAACATAGAAACGCCTTTCAATTTATCATTCTTTGATAATGTTGCTAAAGCTCCACAATTACCAAGTATGAACAATATATGTTGGAATATAAAGAAAACTTGTAAAAATGAGTAATTTTAATAGTATGTGGTTCTCAAGACAGTCCCTATTCATTTTGCCTCTTGGGAGAAAACCAAACTACTGTTCAGACATCCTAAATTGTTACATGAATTGGAAAGTATACAAATTCGGTCATAGAAAAATCCAGCCAATATGTTAATAAATCTAGTTTATTCAGTTAAAGGAGCCAATGATGACGTACTCCGAAGCACCAGATAGCGAATAGATGAGTGGCACCATTATTAACGAGTAGATAAAGGGATCGACCATCTTGCCGAACTTACTTGTTCCACGCACTAAAGTACATTCTTCGCTAAAATAAAGTGGTCGCGGAAGAAAACGGTGGCTAGATAGGACAGCGGGAGATGACAGGTATTCTATAGTGAAAGTAGGCAAGGTGTCAAGATGAGCACTTAGGTGGAAGGGGAAGTACCAACCAATAAACGCAAGTGGTTTCAAAGACTTTCGACGGAAGTACGAATAAACAAGTACTTTGCTACTTCAAGGGTTCAGAAACGAATTTATCTAAGTTTTCCTGTACCATTATCAGTAGTAAGGTCATAGGCTCGCAACATAGACTAACACCGCGAACACAACAGACAATCAACGTCGTCGATTTCTCATCAGTGAAAGAGATACGTGTATGGGAGAAAATGCATGGTTTCTCACTGAGGCAATTTAAGCTAGTCAATGAAACACCACGCGTTCCTAATTATCCAAACATGAATAATTTTACTTATTATTGAAAACAAAAATAAATACAATATACCCGAAAAATGTGTGACTTGGTGTGTATTTTATGTTTGTTGTACCAAAATTTTATATTCTAAATTCATTTCAATTCAAAAACCCGTAAAAATCTAAGAAATATCCAATACTGAAATTTTAGTTTCAAACATCGCAGGTACCAAGGCCGCGGGGATATACAGGAAGTTTTTATGTCTATATGTTAAGGACTGTAGGTACTTACAGTATAAAAGGTTTTAACTGCTACATTTTGATACCCGGTTATTTTCTCCCCTGCATTTTTTTACATGTGAAGTACTCATTTTTGTGAAAAATTGTATATGACAAATAATCGTCATTCGCTTCTGTATCGAAAACAATACTTTGCTGAGCGGAATTGGCACTTTTGATTCCAAGTCCTTCTTAAAAATCTGAACCACTGAGCGTTTCGAGAAACACGGTCTGATATGATCTAGGAAATTTTGGTAAAGAGGTTATTTAAAAATACGTGAGTTTGTGTTGTATCGTTTGTTAAATTTATTGAATTTTCCAACAAAATAAAATTGTTTCATTTTTAGACCCTCAAAGAGTAAGTATAATTATCCATTTTTACAGAAATGTGAATTTCTGTAAGAGCTTCTTAATTCTATTATTTAACATTTTAATTTTGTAATTTATTAATAAAGTATTAAATAATTGACATTAAAAATTATATTCTTTAACCTCAGTAAAAGCGATTATCTACTGGCTGATTCTTCGCAAAGTTTCTTCTTTTTTTAAAATTTCGTCATGAGTTGTTGCAGGTTTTATTTTTTATAAATCATACATCATATAATGTAAAGAGCGGTGATCATGAGGAAAAAATAATAAATTTCGAGACTGTTGTTATATTATTTGTATTACATACTGCTTTCGTTTCGTTCCATTAGAGCTACAAAAATATTACATGACAATTCAGTATATAACATAAAACATAATATGACATCAAATGATAAAAAAACGGCAAAGTGTAGTACATACCTATGGTATTACAATACTCAAAAGAATTAGTATAAAGGTTGGAGAACAGACATTCTCTTTGTCCTGGTTTTAACGAAAGGGTGTTTCGTACTGCATTGAAACTGAAAAGGTAGGAGCAAATATTTTATATGAAAGGGAAACCAATTTAGAGGAGCCCACTGTATATTATATTGAGATGTTCCACATCAACCCATTTATTTACACAATTGGCAGTTAGATATAACCAAAAATAATAATTGTTTAAATAAAAGGACTGACGTAGAACATCTCAATATAATATACAGTGAGCTCTTCTAAATATGGAGGGATAAGGCGACGAATCTATGGAGAAACTCGAATGCTTGCGAGAGTTTCCATTCTAAGTTCTATGTATCGTATGGTTTCTCATTCCATATCCAAACACAAACACGTATTTATGATTCAAAAACGCTCAAAAGAGCTCAGACGGATATACAAATTCGCATTAATGTCACCTGAAACGCAGAGAGCAAGTATAAAGATAAGAAATCTAAACACAAGCATGAATTCATAAGAAAGAAAATGGAGCGTCTGCAAAACAATTATATAAAGAGATTAAGCTTCATTAAATATGTTTAGTACAAAGCAGAATGTTAGTATAATAAGTCTGGAAACAGTAATTGATTTTTTTTTCTTTTTNAGCGGGATGGCGCAGTCGGTAGGCGCATGAGCGCGCAAAGCTCAAGGTCCCGGGTTCGATCCCCGGTCTCGTCTCCCATTTTCATTCGACGTAACATGTTTAATTTTTTCTTGAAGAATATTTGGACTCGTTTTCGTTTAAAAACGTTTTTTAAATTTCAACAAACTTAAAAATGTTTAATCTTATCTTGAAATAAAAAATGTTCCAGTTTTGTGGGACAGTGGCTAGTAGATGAGTCATTGTTGGTCACCTGCCGACCCGGGGACCATTTCGGGAGTGTGAGTTGAGTTTGGAGAAGCTTCTTAATCATCTGAATATCGCGTCTGAGCTGAGAGACTATAATATATTTTAATGTTCTTTACATCGAAGTAAAAACTGGGTAAAATTACTACCTGGGTGATTAAGACAGACTCCTACTGTCGCTAATGGCAAGGTAAAGGAATTTCTCAAATCGCACCCTTAAAGGTAAAATTTAAAGTTGCACAATTCCTATTTTTCCACAACCAGTGGCAAGTAAAATCGTACCAGCCCATTTCTTCCTCTACGAGTATTGTTTTCTGGCATTCTCTGTACCTGCTCGCCTCATAGAGCTCTATAGTCAGCTCGTGGCAGTAATTTTCAGGTATTTTAGTTTGTGGCCGACGAATAGTAATTGATGCCGATGTTGTGAATAAGAACATACTGGACTTCGAATTGAATTCTTGATTCTCGTGTTTTACTGATTTTTTGACTATTAAATGTTACGTCGTATTTTCGATAAACATCTTATATTTTGGAGCCTTTAATTCAGGTGAAGTCGAATCAATCATTTTCATTGGATACTTTTTTTTAATTGATGTTGGTGCGCGTAAATCCAGTTTTTTTTATTTCTCAACCATTAAAATATTGACACATTGAAAACTATATAATTTTGGAGCCTTTAGTTGATGCAAATTTAGATATACGATTTTTATTGCATTTATGGTTCTTGAAGAATCTAACGTGATGCACGGAAAATCCCGGTTTTCTTTTTTTACTATCAAATATTAAGTCAGACTGTTGAAATATATCATATTACAGAGCCTTGAATAACCTATGAATTCAGGCGACGTCAGGTTTTAGTTTTCATGTGATTTTAGTGATTTTGGTTCTTGGCGGTTTTAGCACAGCAGGAGTGAATTTGTGGGTTTTTTAACCACTAAATGTTAATACATATTAATAAAAACATGTTTTTCTTTAACCTTGGCGAATCCAGAATTTCATTTGTTTTTATATCTAGCGATGCTAACTTTATCTAAACTTAACTTTGTAATAGAAAACCTTTAAATCGGCATTAGGGCACTTAGAAAGGCTATTAAACGCCTGTAATTTGGTAACACAATTAGCACATAATTATTGTGTAGAAACTATTGTTCGAAGTACTATTAGATTGTAAGAGGGGATTACCATGAAACATACCCCCACTCTTGTGCATTTTAATCTGCTTTGTGAATGAGCACATAATTTTATTTTTACGTACTCAATTAGAATATAATTATCATGAAATTGTAGAACAATTCATTTCCTTTTATAACAAAGTGTGAGTGGCAACTACACAGACATGGAAATTCCCGTCATCGCACTAAGTTGTGGGCCAATTGGAATAGAGATAAGAACAATTGGGAAATTAATTTTCGTCACTTTCCGGGATTTACACTCTTTATTATCGAAAACTATAAATTGAATGTATCTTTTTGAAGATTATTTTACCAGAAAAATAATCTTGTAAGATCAGACAAAGCTTGGTTCCTCATTGCGTAATATGTTTAGAATTCATTGCAATATTTAAAAATCTTTTTACGAAAACTAAGTCTGAGCGTGTTTGGGGCTGTTTCAAACCGCCGTTCTCCTCATTTTAATGGAGACGGCTGTCTCAAATGTTAGAATTCAATGCAAACAAGAAGATACGGCACGAAAGGACAAGGTCAAATTGGTAAGTTAATAAAGAATTTTAACAAATTATCATTAGTGCTCCATCGCAATTCAAGACTCTTTAATAATTTAACCGCAATTTCCTTCAGAAATGTTCTCACAACAGTTCTTTTCATAACTGTAACCTTACCATAATTACGATCATTTAATGTAATTGTCCAATTCATAAACTTAATTTGATCACTACAAATAGCCTCCGTGGCTGCGGTGTCAGCGTGCTCGCCCATCACCAATTCATCCTGGGTTCAATTCCCGGTGGGGCAAGAAAAATTTGTAGCTTTTCATTTTTCTCTCTCAGTTCATATAGCTGTGGCGTTTGAAAAGTACACCCTCTGCGGCAAACAACCGCAGTTGTAATACACGAATACAGCTATCTAGATTCACTCTAGACGCTGTTCCCCCCAAAATTCACGATGTGTATGAGTAAATAAACTCATACAGAACTGAGCCTTACTGACACTTGTCATCGTGGTCCTTAGTTGGTCTATTCGAAAAAAAATGCTGACAAAACATGCTACGTTCTTCCTCTGATGCAGTTTTAGTCTGCTTCATGTAATGTTCCAAGTACTTTCATAAAATTCATTTTAAATACTGACGGTGAGTGAAAAGAAAAGTTATTATAACTAAGTAGATTTTTTAAATTGTCAAGAAATTGACATTATAGAAGATTCGTCACAAGAGAAATTCATTCGATTCACTACAAAAACGTGAGATTTTCTGTCATCAGTTTTATACTTGTTTTTGAGGGACACCATGAAAACCCGTTTTTATCTATGATTGTTCGCTCTAGTGAACATGTAAACAGCATTGATTGCTCACAGGATCCATAACGGGCATGAAAGTTGTGCGTATGATCGGGAAGTGGTGTCGTGACTTGATGACTCGTGGAAAACCAGAGAGTGGCACATCTAAGTCCATGTGTTCACGTGACATTTCTTGCTCTTGCGCCTCGAACATGATGAAGGAGAGGAACTCGTCCCAACCTACCTTCTTGTCATTATTGGTATCCATCTGCAACAAAGGAAACCGTTGACAAGTGAATGCGCTCCAGATGAGTACCACTGAAATGATTTTTTTTCTGGTATAACACTCATCACTCTCACGCCGCGTCTACCAATGTGAGGTAGTGGAAGATATACGCTTACCACATCCCCTGTCGCTCCTCATGCCACCGCAGACGCTCTGTAGGTCGCTCCTGATCAAAACTATGACAACAGCTTCATAACTGCAGTAACTCAAGGACCAAGGTCGCTCCGCAGAAGCTCTAGAACGAAACGGTCACACTACAGCCACTTTATGGAAGGTTGCGAGTAGAAGACCTGACGCTTCACTCTCCGCGCACGCCTCAATTCGACTGCAGAAGGGACTACGCCACGAAGTATACGACAAAGCTGATGCCTCTGCTGCAGCAAGTCGCAAGGGGTGTGCGAACTAACGAATTGTTTAGCGCACGGGACCCAGCGCTACAAAGTCGTGGCCATACTGCGCTGAATTCCCGGCATCACGGGCTGGGGGAATTTCGCGCTATCACCACCGACTGTCTGAGGTCCGATCTTGTAGTCAGCAAGGAAAGCAAGATCATTATTTTCGAATTTTTAGTCCCCTTCACCGGCCAAGGTGTCCTGGACAACGTGTGCATGGAGAAGAAACTCATGATTATGAATTACTGCGCGAACACTTCCTCGAGCTGGAATACTTCCAGGTGGAAGTGGTTCCGGTGGCGATCAGTTCACTGGGTGAGTGGACTCAGGAGAATGACGCCGCTCTCAAGAAAGTCTGTAACACCAAGAGCGTCGCAAAGTCCTCGCGGATAGCATGCTCGATTCTCGATAGATAGATTCTCGATGTGCTGAATGCCTCCAGATCAACATTCAACAAGCACAGTGGGAGAGATGACCTTAGAGATCCGGAGTCCGGAGTACTTCAGACTAGGGCGTGGCGCTGCCTCCTACAACGTGCCCTCTGTCAACTCACTTAAGGGAGAAGGAGAATGTGACGACAGACAATGAAGAACGACGCCTGTTCAGAAGAACACAGATTATCCCAAAGACATCACATTCAAGGAGCAGTTGAAGAATGGACTCTCTAATTTCATATTTTCATTTATTAGCGGTCGACAACACTTGTGGAACCGTAGGAATTTCTCTTGCACTATCAAAAGAAAAACAAATAATAAAAACCCAAAATTACTTTCTTTGTGCGTTTAAATGTTTGGAAAAATTATAATCTAAAGAATTTTTATTCTGAAAATTTATTCTCTCTAGGTGGAAGTAATCAATGGGACATCCTGGCATTCATCCAAAAGTAATATTGCTACAACAGAGGGGAGCAAAAGTAATTAAATATTCATCAAAATCTTCAAATGGCTAAATAAATGCTCTACCAAATTTTATTACAATCAATACGATTTCATATTATACGTTCATAGAGGAAATTGTGAGAATAACTAGGGTCATTAGCCAGTAGCTGTCATTGACAATATTATTGTACTTCTAAACTTACCCTCAGGAAAAGAGTTTTGTATTCGTCAGCAGTGAGAGAAATCCGACCAGTCGCAAGAAGAACTGACTTAAAATTTTCTTCATCCATGTATCCATCCTTGGATTCCTGAGATTGATCATACAAAACAATTAGAAATCACAGCTCGCGCATACGTTCTAAACTCGTGCATATATTCGAACTGTCACCAGGCAAAATCTATCCCCCCTCCCTCTCTCTTTTACATCTCATTCGGAAAGTGTGACAGAGCTGTTTGGTCCTTCGTTGGTATCACGAGTGTATACGTAATTTGAAATAATGAGGTATTGCTCTGTTCCTAAATGTTAAAGTCGAGATGGACGTATGTTCTGATTTCTTAGAACTCCAAGCGTGCAAAATTTGTGGAGAAACGAATGTAAGATAAACAAGGGATTGAGAGCATGAACATACTTTCGCGAACATTTCGGAGAATTCCGAGATCTGATATCCTAACCCTGACCACCACTGATCCCCCTTGTCATAGGACGGGTGTTTTCGGATAAGATTGGAATACTCCAAGAGTTAAAATCGTTGTACTGTACATTCTGTAACTTTCCATCAATATACTTGGGACGCTTAAGACTCACGGGAGATGGCGGAGGATTGTGTTGTAATGTTTACTTTATTGTATTTCGTTCATATTTTAAGGTAATATGTGTAATTTAGTTTTAAAATGTTCGAAATGGAGAAAAATACTCACTCTGGTTTTAACGCCCAACCGTCAAATAAGCCTTCATAGACGCTATTGTCTTATGCATGGGCGATTTTATACCATGGCAAAAATTGTCATAATTATGTAGTAATATAAAATAAAACAACTCATATTTTTAGCTATAATATGATACAAAATAAAAAAATGTGGCATTTTTAAAAAGTGATACCACGAGGGGTGAGTGGGACAAAATGCGAAAAAAATTATCTGCTATTTATATCTAAATTCATAAATGCCAAAGAAAGGAAAGACTGATAGTTTAATTTAAATGAGGTATGTCGGGCCCTTAACATCATATTTAATCATTGATATTAAAGTTTATAAGTTGTACGCATTTGTAGCTAACCAAACCTTGTATTATGAAAAGAAATCCTTACATAAGTATAGCCGCTGCCATCAATGGTAGCTTTAGGGAGTTTCAGAGCGCCAATGGCCCCAGAGTTTAAGAGCGCCATTGCCCATTGTCGTTTTGTGAAGTCCGATGCAGGTTAGACATAATATTGCTTTTGAATTGTATAAACTCCCATTATGCTGTTACTTTATTCAAATTAAAATTCCAGGAATTAAAAATGTATAAGGTTTGTGATCATTATGAATATGTTTTGGTGTCCAGCGCCTTATTTATCGAACGGGTGGTGTTGAACATATTATTTTAATAACATCCAAGACAAGGACAACTGACATGGAAATTGTATATAGTTATACCTCACTTTTAGTATTTTTCAGCTCATAGAATTGTGTAATATCTTTCTATCGAATCGTGACTATTTAAACTATTTACAGAAGAAAATGAATTTAAACTAAGATGGGTATCGATTGCCTAGGGCTCTTTCTATCTGCGCTTGCATTTTGTAGTGTTTCACATGTTTTAATCCGAATTGGTCGATGTAACGGCTCTTTTATAGACGAAGTTAATGTCTATTTCATGATAAAAAAAGTTTCTTTAAGAATACTTCATTGTCTGGTTAAAAATAATATAAATTCTTATGAGTATCACCAAAATATATTGAAAAATGGAACTAAATATCTCTATATTGTTTGATACCGACCAACCTGGTGGCTCAGTCTGTTTGAGGCGGTTCACGTTCCGGATTCAAATCCCAACAAAGTTTAGGTTGCATAGTGTGTTGTACGCGTGTAAGGCAACGGGAAACCAGCACAAGTTGCATTTAAGTTTTAAATTCAGTCCCATCCCCATTTTAATATCTATCACACAGGTGCGTCAAGTGTTGCCATGTCCTACCTCGCGATAGTTCAAACTAGTATCCGGACTGTAAACTCAGAAGATTTATCTCTAGTAGATGGAACTTTTGAGGGCTTTTACTAATGAAGTTTGGATTCTTACATTATCATATACTCGAGGTTAATAACTAGCTACGCAGGAAAAATAGTTTTATGTACTAACATTTCCCATTTCTCGATCCTGCTTGATAGGCGTTTTTCCCACGATGACAGAATGTATATAATTAAAACCATTATTCAAACACATTTATTTTATTGTGTCAAAAACTTATGATGAATGATTTATTACTATGGTCTTTCTGTGAGCTTTCATCGTAGGAGATAGTATGACTAACCTTGAATGCCTTGGAGAACGCATCTATATCTTCTTCCATGAGTTGACTGGCCAACAAAGGACCTACTTGAGGTAGCTCTAGACTTTTTCCTCCCACATACTTTTCTCTGAAGATCAGAATTACAACATGAGTCAATAAATCAGTGTGAGTACTTCAAGAATTAGAACCGTAAATTAAATTTCATTACGATACAAAATGTTGAAAAAAGGAGAATAGTTTTTTAACTATATTATATACCTTCGTCTTTTAAAAAAAGTCAATGTTATTCACGCCTGAAAAAAGTACTTTTATTTTTTTTAATCATTTAATTTACATAATTTGGAAGGTCTCAGTGGGTGATACAAGAAATTATTCGGACTTCGACGAAGGGATAGATGGAGAGAGCAGAGGCGATTGTTCGTGAACGTACCTCAGACTCAATAAATACGTCAATTTTAATGCCTGTGAGACCTGAATTGAGACCGGCTCAGCTCACAGAACGATGCAGATTGCCAGCGAGATGAATGACTCTAAGCAATGAAGAAAATAATCACAAAACTAAAATGAGAATATTGAAAACTATGTTTTTTTACATTGCTCTACGGATCTGAGACAAAAATGGTGATATAATGTCTATAACTTCATAATTACGTTAAAATAAATTGTAATAAAGAATTTTGGATGAAGATATAAATATTTTTAATTCACATCATATACTTTATATAAAAAACTCGAGGTACATTATTCCTTTCATAGAGATGAAAATTTTTTCTCGGTAGTCAACGAAACTGTCACTCAAGTAGTCTGCTCCTATTAATATGTTCTGTTATTGCAAACACTTTCGGTCGACGCTACGCCAGATGTGTAACGTGTAAACGATTTCCTTCGACGGAAGTTCTCAGAAATCAAAATTAACCATTAATCTTACATTTCTGTGTGACGAATTCTCGTCTAAGGTGAACGAAGATAACTAAATTTGAATCTCACATCCAGGACGTCCCTTTATTGGGATAGCATTACTCTGATGAACGAATAAGGTAAGAAGTTCACACACTTTGGTTACGGTTTAATGTAATTACAATAAAAATTTAAGTATTTTCATTTAGTTAATAGCAATACTTCTCAACATCATGAACCCTCCCTCGCAAGGTGACTGAAGATTGGAAAAGTGTCACAAAGGGGGTAAGCTGAATAAAGCAAGCGAAGAGTGATCTGGTCCATGCTACAGCCTCCAAAGGCACAGAAGTGAGAGCTTTTCAACATTTTCACCTCATTTCATCGATAAAGGGGTCTGGTTTTATCTTGAAACGCTCCATGAAGGCTCCCTCCCCTCCTTCACCACCCATCTCGCTGTCACGGAGACTTTCCACACGCCCACGCTGAATCCTCGTCTCTTCTGTTGATGAGATATCTTTCTCCGACGCCGTTCCCTGCAACATGTTGCAAAATGCATTCAATATTTCTTGGTGGAAGCGTCGATTCTATGGCTAACGGACAATAGAGATGCCGGAGTCAATGAGTACTATCTTTCTGTGAACATCATATCACTATAGGACATTTCTAAAAACATCTTCCTTTCCACGCGTTACCTCGTCGGTTGAGGCTGTAACCCACCCACTAGATGCGTCGTGTAACCCAACAGCTGCCTTGACATCGTTCAATTATTGTTGAGGTTATCTCTTACAGGCGTCTTGATGACAGTCTGTATGAAGAGGCGAAACTGAGGTAACAAACTGAAGCTCAAATGAAAATATCGTTCTTGGAACTGGAGTAAAAAGTAGGTGAGGCTAAGCTTGCGGAAGTACTGACCCCAAGGTCATACAGATAGGATGCTTCAGATGGGAGTCTCTGTAGTATGAACTGATAGCTGTGATCTTTCTGTTTACGTAGAAAGAGTGTCAGGCTATATCTTTTCGGTGGATAGTACGAAGTAATGCTCAAAATAAATAGTAGAGCGCTCCGCCAACTCAATTTTACAGTGATGGAATGACGTCAGGATGCGAAGAGAAATGTGGTATCGCAAGCATAAAAGAGTTCTCCTCCCCATCCCTTACTTTTCCTATAACAGAACTTTGCTGATGTGAGCTATCCACAGATATAGAATTTTCAACATTAAGTAGTATTCACAATGAGTTCGCTTCTCAGCTAATTAATACATTATTAAAGCCTTCAATAACAATCTTACACAGCACGCCAAACCCGAGCGATGTGTATTGCTACGTCTATATGTTTTGTGGGTTGTGTTGCAAAAAGAAACTTACATTAGCAATGGCCCATCTTTTCCAAACTTCTTCCTTCCCGACACGAAGTGCTTTATTTACAGTGTGTGTTTTGAAAGAAGTAAGAAGAGGAATGACGTTCTGCAGTTGAATTTACTACAGCAGTTGTATGAACAGGAAAAGCGTAGGAAATTCTATTCCAGAAAACGTAATGATGTGCATTTTGACATTAAAAATAATTTTGTGAGTCAATCATCTGTTGAGAAAGTTTATTTAAAAACAATAGTCATTTGTGACGCGTCACACGAGTTTACATATGTAAATAAAGTTTTGTTAATGAAGTAGATATTTTGGATTTACGGAATACCCTCAATTATGCAACAAAAATGAGTTAACGAATGGGAGGCTCGAGCTAAATTTCCATCTGAACTCATTTCAGACCTCGTCGCAACTGACGGTGAGCCACGATAATCAAGTTAAAACATTTTTATCGGAGTTCGTAGCGTCTGTGGAGGACCATTGAGCAATGTTATATCTGGTTGTGTGGACTTCTTTGTGACTATTCAGAATCAAATGTAGACCAAATTCGCACTCAAGAAAATTTTGAAGAACTACATTGGATACCATTCAAATATGGTGACATATTGAACTTGTTGGACAGCATCAAGATTTATTTTTGTTTAAAGTACTAACCGACATAATCAAATCAAGATCAAAAACAGCCTATTATATTCTATAGATTATATGGCATCAAAACATAATACAGACAGGAACGCGACCAAGTTGTTCGATCAATGGTATCAAAGATTCTGAAATATATCAGATAATGAGGATATGATATATAATCATTTTCATGAAGTCTTCTAGAAACATTTGTAGATGTTAATCTGACATATTGAAAGAACTTCTCACCGTGATGAGTTGTCCAAAGATGAAAGGCCACCTTTCAGCACTAAGGAAAAGAAGAAATTGTGAAGCTCGTAGAGAGATTGCAACTACGATGACAGGATCCTTTTCTTCCCGAACACAACTAGCATTCGGGACAACTGTGTTATAATGTTTATCAAGAAATCATTTTGGTGTACCATTGGTAGCAGAAGATCGCAGTTATAGTGATGTTTGACAGTTTGAAATATCGAATATACATAAACCATAGGCATGTATTAAGTATTCCTTTATTCAATTTGTCTTTGTCGACGGTGTACAATGGTACGATTGACAGGAATATACTTTTCACTCCATGGGTAGTATCCAGTGTGTAACCCTGCATTTATACGAATTATTCTGCTTCCCGAATCAATAAATACTTCTTGTTTGGGACACACCGTGTCTCAGTAGACAGAACTATCACCGTGTCGTCCATCCGACTTTTTTGTGGGGTTTCAAGGCTCAACAACGGCATAGTCATTCGAGCCCTTGCAGGTGCGAAAACAAATGCAGTCTCGCACCATAAAGAAGACCCGTAATGACTCTTCTCCGTGTGTGGGACTCGCCGAATTTCTCGACCATACCCTCCTGAAACCCTCCTGAATTCAACAAATATATAAATACAAATATGAGAGAAAAGAAAAGGATATGCCGAACACATATCATAAAAAGGGAAAAAATAAATCTAAAAAATATAATTTTCAAATTACAGAAAGGAAGGATAACACGAAAGAAGACAGGTAAGAGGAAAGAAGAATTCAAATTTAAACCCTCCGGAGAACTTGTGGGAGGAGCACCGATCGACTCATAAAAATCAATAGTATATTGACATCATCCGTTTCATTTCCGAGAATTGTTGGTAAATCTGCAGCCAGACCAAATTGTCTCCTTATTCTCGTGTATTTTCTGCAATCAGTTAATAAGTGACGCACTATAAGAGAAGAGCTACACTCCTCACAAACGGGTTTATCATCAAGTAATAAGAGATACCAATGAGTGAGAGGACAATGTCCCATGCGCAGGCGGGTTAGTAAGAACTCGTCGCACCTGGCTGACCTACAGGAACTGCTTCAAGACGTACCAGAGGATTTGATAGGTCGGAGCTTATTCCCTTCAACAGCCACCCACTAATTGTACCATGCGCTCAGAATCCTTGTCTTGATTTGAGAATTTAGGAGATCCCTTTTTGGAATTGTAAAGAAATCCACGTGATTCTTGAGGCATGCTGCCTTAGCGGAAACGTCTGCTTCCTCGTTTCCTCTGATTCCCACGTATCCGGGAATCCAGCAAAACATTGTTCTTTCCATCACTTTGGAGCGAGAAAAGCACATCTTGCATGTTCTGGATCAGCTTATCAGCTGAATACATAGTCTGGATTGCTTGAAGGGCACTTAGAGAATGACAGCAAATCAAGAAATTTCATCCGCGGGAGTACTTTGTTGATCGCAGTGCTCTCAATATGGCGTAACACTTGAAGTGTAAACACTGCACAGGTCGCCAAGACGGTAGCTACAAATCTCACGGAGAAACACCACAGAGGAGCCGACACCATCAGCTTGCTTCGACCCGTCTGTAAACACAGGGATATGGACCTAGTGCTTTCGAGGATTAGGTAAAAGTATATCCTCAACACCGCAGTCGGAGTGTTCTTGTCATGATGCAGAAGTTCGAAATTAATCTTCGGCTTGTGCAAAGCCCAAGGAGGAGTCATACTGAAACCTTGATTTAAGACATTAGGTGTATATATAATCAAGGTTTCCAAAATTTGTTTAGAGCGATATCCAAAAGATTTGATTGCTCTCAGTCTGTTATTGTAGAAACGGATGGAAGAAGAGAAAGGAAGAAACACTGCTTTTTGCACCAGATTATCGGGTAAAGATATCACGTGGGAAAAGTGTCATAGCATGAGGAGTTGCCGCCGGAGGTAAAGAGATGATTTGCCACTCTCGGTATACAAACTCGAATTGGGACTAGTACGGTAGGTTCCCGTAATTAGTCGGATACCAGCATGATGGACACTATACAACGTCTTTAAATACCTTGCACGAGCAGAGCTATATACAATGCAGCCGTAATTGAGCCGAGATCTTATGAATGCTCTATAGAACTGGAGCAAGAAGGAGCGATCAGCGCCCCATTCCCTGCTACTCAGGCACTTCAATAGATTCAGAGACTTTAATGTTCTTGCTCTTAGATCTGTCAGATGTTCAATCCAATTCAAATCTGATCAAGGATTAGAAATAAGAATTTTACCGAAGGATAGAATTTTAGAACGTTGTTCCCCAGGGCGAAATGAGGTTCTGCCAGAAGGCTTGGTCTCCTACTGAAAATAACACAGCGTGTTTTTTCAGCAGAGAAAAGATAGTCAGTCGTCTTCGACCAGTGGTATAATCTATTGAGGACGAGTTCGATTTGTCGCTCCGCACCTGTGACACTCTGTGATGAACAAATGATAGTAAAGTCGTCAACAAAAAGAGAGTGTAGGACAGGATTGTTTACAGCGATAAGGTCACACTCAGGACTGAACCCTGAGGAACACCGTCCTCTTGAAGAAGCAGATCCGAGGTGTCTCTTCCAATTCTGTAGCGGAAGGAAAGCTGATCCAAAAAGGAAGATGTCCTTTATATCCCCAGACCTACAGTTGTTTTAAAATGCCATGACGCCGTATAGTATCATAAGCCTTATCGATGTCAAAGAATATTCCGACGACATGTTGTCTTCGGACAAAAGCATCTTGACTTGCTGTTTCCAGGAGAAGTACGTTGTCCAGGGTGGAATGGAATTTCCAGAAACCACACTGAGATCAACTCAGCAGGTTATGTCTTTTAAGATACCAGACGAGACGTTGGTTTATAATTCTCTCCAGGGTTTTACCGACGCAACTCCTCAAGGCAATGCTTCGATAATTCCTGATGGTTGTTTTGTCCTTACCTGGTTTCAGTAAAGGGATAAGCGTTGCTTCCTTCCAGGAATTAGGGAATACTCCCTCGGAACATGAAAGATTAAAGATATCCAGAAGGTATTCTTTCGGCTCGAAACTGAGTTATCTCAGCATTTCATAATGAATTGAACCAGGGTCAGGAGCAGTGCCGTGGGCTGTCTCTAGAGCTGATTCAAGTTCCCGCATAGAAAAGGAAGAGTTGTTGGGTTTCCAGTTGGTGGAACGGAAGTCAAAAGATGTGCTCTCTGCTATTTCCCTTTTCCTCTCGAAATCTGGAATGCAGTTTGCTGTTGATGTTAGGTCAGCAAAGTATTCAGTCATCACTGTTGCCATTTCTCTGTTGTTGGTGAGAACCTCACCCTGATAATTGAGTCCGGATATTGGCACTCGAGATTACCTGCTAGATATATTTCGGTTTCACTCCCATACTTCAGCAGAGGATGTTGTTCTCTTTATGATATTTAGAAACTATTCAGGAGGTGGGTCTGGACTCCTTGATGGTTCTGCGCGCTTTTGCTCAAGCAATCCGATATGCGGTGAAGTTCTCCGGAGATGGAGTATCCTTAAATTTTCGCAATGCTCTTCGCCTCGCCCGAATGGCGAACTAACATGCGTCATTCCACCAGGGGACATGAGGTCTTCGCGGAAACATAGATGTTTTTGGGATAAATTATTCAGCAGCTTGATTAATCACCTGGTTCAGATGGTCGACCATCTTTTAAATACTTATCGTTTATCTGAAGACAGCCAGAGAACCGTAAAGTGTCCAGTTAGCCTTTCTGAAAATCCATTTCTGTGGCTTGCATTCGGGAACAGTCACACGTTCCTGCAAGGACAACCATGTAGAACGATGGTCGCTACCATGCAGATCATCTTCTACCTTCCATTGGAAGATATCAGCAACTTCAGGAGAGCAAATTTACAGTCCATATCTGTCCATGACCCCCTGGCAAACGTAAAGTGGGTCATCTTCCCGGTGTTTATTAAACATAAATCTTCACGCTCAATGAGACAATTCAACTGTCGGCCCCTGGGACAATCACTCGACGAATTCCACAGTACACTTGAAATATCCAAGGAGGAGGAATGGTTGAGGGAACTGTTGAATTAATTCCCTGAAGAAAGTCTGCGAGAAATCTCGTGTCGGAGGATGATATATTGAACACACGGTCATAGCTGGTACGCTGTGAATTTTTACTCCTATAGCCTGGATTGGAGTTTGTAGAAGAACAGATGAGCAGAGGATAGTGTTTCTAACAAACACGGCAAATCCACCTTTGCTCGATCTCCCGTGGTGTCGTCATATCTGAAGCTGTTGTATCCTCGCAGAGAAGGAGAGTGTTCTGGTAAAAGGTGTGTCTTATGGAGGCAAATACAAATCGGATTGCGACGCGCTAAGAGCTGTAACTCTTCACGTTGGTTTCAATAGCCATTAAAGTTCCACTGAAGTATGGAAGTCATTATGATTTTGTACCTCCTGGGTCGGGCTGCATTTCCGCGTCATCGACAGACAATGCACAATCCGACTCGGAGGAAGGAAGAAGGAAGGTCTTCTTCAGAGCGATGTGAGAATTAAACAATCCTATATTAGGAGTATGAGAGTTATAAAGGAATGTTTTATTGCATATAGGTAGAGTAAAACAATAATATTAGTGTTGTTTTACTTGGCTTATATGCAATAAAAACCATTCCTTTTTAATCCTATATTCTGTTCATAGCGTGTGAGACGTAACTAGTTACGTGCCGTTTAATAACCTCGCCGAGAGCTATTCATTCTGATTGGTCGCGTGCGGTAGCCAATTAACGTGAAATGGGGTGGAATGGTTCAGTTGCAATACGTGGATGATATATTTGTCATATAGTCACATGGGCGTGAAAATCTCAAAGCGCTCTTGGATTATGTCAACAAGTCCATACTAACATTAAGTTTACAATGGAGACTGAAAGCAATGATCGGTTACCTTTCTTAGATGTTCCGGTCAGATGGAAGTGCGTCGCTTCTCTTGTACACAGCATGTACTGGATGGCTACTGGCAGCAACCGTTATTTGTATGCTTGTTTGCACTATCGTGCACCTATCAAGCGTGGGGTGTTAAAAACTTTGATCACCTGAGCAAGGAAATTGTGTAACGAAGAGATGAAACTTTTACGTGACACATTCCGTAAGAACATCCATGGCAGTAAAGCCATCAACGAAGCCCTTAATCCTAACCAGAAAGAGTAAACCGAGAACCGTAAGTCCCTAGAAAACACCTTACTCCTATAAGTTGAAAATGTCACTGACAAAGTAGACAAAATACTTAGAAAGTATGACATGCGATCTATGAAGATACCAGAGCTTCTCGAAAGCTGGGTAAATTACTTGTCTTGTAAAAGACAAGTTATCTCTGACGTTAACTGGGATATATACCATACCATATTGTGGCGGTGGTGAGTACATAACGAAGACTAGTCATACAGTGGAAGAATGACTCGGGAAGCATGTACGACATTTTGAGTACTGTCGGAGAACTAAATCGGCTGTTGGTCTCCACGCGATCGAGATAGGTCATAACTGTAATTTTGGCAGAACTCATATTATTATGAAGGAGGACGAATGGTGTTCCAGACCATAGTAGCCATAGAGATTGATAAAGAAACAAATAATATTTGTGTTAATAGAGGCTTGATCCAAAGTAGATTCTAGAGATCGGCACTAGTCCCAAACACTCCACCCCGCACTGGTGCCTAGCGCCAAATGACCCATATCTGGACCTTCTCTGTCCCGTCCGACTCCACACATACTGGCCACCACGCTCGATCAATCAGAATAAAATGCCCCCGGCGAGGCTACGTAAAAGTACGTGACTCTTTCCACCTCGTAGAGTTCAACGGCAACTTTGATCTGTTCGACTTTGAAATTGTGAAGAAGGACACAACTGGATGGCCGAAACGTTGGTAATTCAGTCTTCTGAGACGCGGTTTTTTTCGGATAACCAAGTATATAAGCAGATGTAGTTGTAGATCTAGCAGCGGAAATCCGTCGTTCTCTGGATAACAATGCCTAATTTTATTCCCCTCTTTCGCGCTGCTTAAGGAAATACGTAAGACGGAATATATATGCAAGAAAGTTGCCTGAAAAGGAATATGTGTACGAAATTTTCAAAAGGTATGTGTTTGGAAATCGCGGGCACACATTTACTTTGTCATATATTATTTCAAATTCGAGTCGTACACTAAAAGGAAAACACCAATTTCATGAGCAGAAATAGTAATTTTCCATTACGTTAAACAAGAAGAGTTAACTAGATGTTTTTAGTTTGTGAAATAAAATAATTATGAGAAATGTTGACTTGCTGAAAGTACTTGTTAGTTTCACTTAAGTGCCATTCTTCAACTTCTTTAAAAGAACTTTGAAAAATAACTCCATTCTTCAAGTTTTCTTAAAGAATTATCAACATTCTATTACTCCCGTCTTCCTTGATATTTATCGCTACCTTTCCTTTACATCCCTTCCCTTCCCAGGTCAATTCTATTTGATCTTCTGTGCCGTATCCACGTCACGTTAATTTGTTTTCCATTCGCTCCGAGTTCATGTCAATTCTCAGTGCTCCCGAGTCCTCCCACTAGTATTTCTTAATTCATAAGTTATAATTTTATTTCAGATAATGGTTAATTACAAGATTTATTGGTTATTTTAATAGTTGCGATTTATAAACAATATTTTTCAATTAATCTTTAGGTAATAATAATACGTACTAGAGAAAATTTTTTTTCGTGTTTATTAATTACAAATTTGTTGGTATTCTGTTAATATTATAACATGTACAAAAGCTTTTTATTCTTATCTTAGGAGTGAGCTGAAATGTTAAATCCGCCTCTGCCTTAGGGCCCTTAATCGGAATTGAAGGGATTGTCCCTTGTTTGATTCCGGAAAGTAAATTACGAGTAGTTTTTTGTCCTGAACGTGGTCATACGCAGTTTCAACTGCTGTTTTCCAATTAAATTTATTTAATAATTATTTAAATAGTAATTTGTATGATTTTACCGTATCTATTGCTTCATCGGAGGAAGGACCAGGAATATATTCATCACTTTCTTCGTCTGGAGATTCTCCTGTGAGGGACTTTTCTTTGCTATTCAGGGCGTCGTCCTCATCGCATCCTACAACATGGGCAAAAAGTACTATTATTACGATTTCAACGCATTGATGTTGATAAGGAAATTTATTTACACAGCAGTTGACTCTAGTTCGTTGGCGGTGGTTAAAAGAACACATATTTACATAAAATTTACAAAGACACATACAAAGACTTATACTAAGTACAATTCTCAACACGGAATAAAAAACAAAACAAGAATACAAAAAATAAAACAACATATTCTATTGGGAAAAAAAGGAACGCATCCACAAATTTTGTAGGTAACAACATGCATAGGTGATAACAACATGTATGCTACCAAATTAATTATGCATAGGTAATAACTTACCTTCATTTAATTTGGTACAGTGAAAAATAAAATGTAACTAAAAATGAGAATAAAGGATTGAAAGATATACTAAAGCACAACTATTGAAATTTATACAAAAGCACATACTCGAAAAAAGGTTCAATTCGTCCCACAGTACTCTCTCCTCTCCTCCCTAACGTTTTACTTACGTTACAAACTATAACACTCGCGCAATCACTTCATTTCATTTCTAATATCTCACTTCAAAATACGATTTCGACATTTTCATCATTCATTTTTTGAAAATTTATTTATTTGATCATAGATCATCAGATCACTTCGTGTACAACCAAGCCATTACAGGGTCTCTTTACTTCAATTATTCTCTTAATTTCTTCCTTCTCCATTTGTAGTCTTATTTCCTCTTGCCTTAAATTATATCATGTAACATTTGTAGTTATCATTATAACACTTTTACCACTATTATCAAGTAACTCACAACTTACACAATTAACATAACTTGTAAGAATTTTAGCAATTTTAACAAAGTTAAAAGCCCATTGCCCATTTCAATACGCAAAGAAGTTTTCTCCAGTTGAAAAATGTGAAAAGAAGCATGTTTTACTTAGGATACTGTTAAAAAATAGTCAAATTTAAACCCTTTCAGCGCCGTTCTTTCAGTGTATGTGGAAGGGGTGTGGTCCTAATCGTACGCTCCCCATCACCCAACGTATTCATAATTGGGAAGGGGTCAGCAAATGCAGTTGGTCATGGCAAAGTTTCCAGAGCTTCAAGGCACGCTCGGAAGGCGGCTGTGTTTCGAGAACACGCATTGTCATGCTGAAATAGGGCACTGGTATGGGTGTTCATAAACGCTAGCACCGGTGGCTGTAGGACTTTTGAGTGCACTGAACGAATGTCAGAGTCTGTAAGAAAATCCGAACTTCTCCAAAGCTTCTGTTTTCAGCTCTGAATGAGCAGACTACTATGCGAGAAAATCAATATATTTAACGATCAATATTTATCAAAACGTTTAATGTTCTATTAAAAAGGAATTTCGAATCAAATATTGGTGGTGTACTTGAACCCACCCCATAGAACCTAAGTCTCCTAAATTTCGAAACTACGCAAATCTGTGGAGAAATTTCAAGGTCTATATTTTTTATAGTTTCTTTCTGGTCCTGAATCTTTAAGTTTATGAAAGCGTAAGGTTTGACTTCACATTATTTCTAAGAAACCTTCCAAATACCCCACTTCAAAAATTTCACGACTCTAGTCTGCGAATAGCGATTTTTACCTCTAATGCAACCCAATGCAGTGGCAACTCAACACAATAACAATGATAAACACAACGGAAACCAGAACGTATCTGAAGTCGTGGAGTATGTTTGTAAATAATTTTGTCTTAATAATCAGAGTTATAAATTGCACCTCCTCTTGCCTCGAAGATATCTCGGATTTGATTCCCGGTAGGATTAGAAAATTTGTAGCTAGTCACTTCTTAATTCGAATAGCTGAGACGACGGAAAAGTGAACTCTGTACTGTTTACCACTGAAGTTATTCTACTATGATAGGGCATTTTAAACTATATCTAGACGCTGTCCCCCCCCCCAAATGTGTCAAAATGTGTCTTGAGATTACTATTCTTCTCAAATTCTTCAGGGTTTTTCACAGGGGAGGTACGGTCATGACCCAAACAACGTCACTGAAATTTTTGGAGGGAGAGGTTAAAACATTAGAGTTAAAATGTTAACTGGTTAGATACAAAACATCCTTTAAAAAATGAGCACATAAAATTACAACAATGTCGCATTCACAAAAATTAAAAGACTTTTTAACATAATCAATGTTATGAATTTAAGTTCGAAACGGATGAATAAATCGAAAAAAGTCATACCGTTCACAGACCTTTCGCAACCGCTGACTAAGCGGGCGCGAATCTTTGGAATAAGAGACGATAGATCACATGACATATACCAAAAAACTGGAAGACTCATCGCATTCGCGCGAACCAAGAAATGACAACAGATATCTGCCCCTCTACCTTGCAATAGTATGCTTACAAGAAAAATTCTTAGCAGTTTAGATGTCCCAAGCGGAGGTAGAGAACACGAGTTTAGAAAACTAAAAAGTGACACAATTCTGATAAAATTGATAGAAGATCGGAAAAAGCATTCCAAAAAGATACGAAAAAGTATGATCGTGTCCCTACAATAAAATTCATTTACGTAACACGCATTACGTTATTTACAAAGCTAAGATATCCCCAAATGTCTTGATTCAAAAAATTGTTATTATTAAAATTACAAATATAATATGTATTAAGGATGCTGAGACCCCTAGAAAAAAAGTTTTAGATATGAGTGAAGGATGTATTGATTACGTCTGTTGAGTAAGTGTTTTCCAAAATTAACCAGCTGCATATGTGTTTCATCAAATGTATGTTTAAGACATTTTTCAATTGTATAGTTTTACGGGGACTTACGAAATTTGATCACACGTAAATTCTGAAACGATTTGAATGGAGTTTGATTTGAAAACGATTTCTTTCTGTAACTCATCTGCGAATGTATCTTTTCACTTTAATTTCCGAAATAATTACTTTTATCGATTTTGTAGATGCTTTACTTAAACGAATATAATAAATTTGTTTTTGAAATTGTATAAATATTTTTTTCTGAATAGTTACTTTTCCATGTTATAGACAAGACTTTTAAAAGAATATGAGAAAGTATGTGCATTGGTTTCGCACTAGTAGTTTAAATATACTCGTAGAACAAACAAGAGGAATAAAATTGTAAATAGTTATAATAAGAAGTAAACGTATTTGTAAAATTTTGTGAATAACCACTCCAATTACGTTTATCTTTTACACATTCTGATACAAAAATTAATTCACTTTTCCACCAAAAATTGCCATTTGAAATGTAGTCATTTTCATGAAGAGTTCATGATATAAACTCTTGATTATAGTGCGCCATTTGAATATAAATAATATCTCCTCTTCTGAATATAAATAAAATAGAGAAACGAACTGAGTTTTTTGCAGACAATTTAATTTTGAATGAAATTAGGAAAATTTACTCGTCACAATTTAGAAAAAATTGTATAGTAACCGCATACAAAAGTAAATAAAACACTACAACACTACGTTTCACTCTACTGCGAGACATCGTCAGGTGAGCTAGTTCATAGCTAGCAAGTGACTACAATTTTTGTAATTTGATTCAAAATTTAATTGTCTGCAAATAACTCAAGAGTTTTCTCTATTTTATCTTCATAATATACATTTAATTGAAATTTTTCCCATCTTGGTACGTGTTTTTAGTATTATCGCTGGTAAAAAATATCCGGTACAAAAATACAGTATGAAGTGCAAAAATATTTGTATCGTTGTAAAAGTATAGATTTTGTTTCCAGATATTCCAAACAATAGTTATGAATTGCATCATCATAGTGTTTAAATTTAGAGGCATTCTACAGATTTTAACTTCGCATTCCAATTTGCATTAAAATATAAAAAACTATTACGTCTTCATAAGAGCTCTTAGTATCTATCTCTTCTCCCTTCTAAATACATAAGTAGAAAAGACAATCACCACGTCCAAAGTCACTGGCACCGTCTCTTGAATGTGTTCTGAGGTGTACTTTAGCTCTAATATTAAACGGATTAATATTGCTTTTACTTGAGGATTGGTAAATGTCACTAATTTCTGCAAAGTTTTCAAGCTTACCTGAACTGCCATAGTCCGAAAGAGATCCCGCATCTGCCTTTGAGCCCGAAGCTTCAGTATCCGTCTCATCGTCTGAGCCCTTCCCTGCTGGACCAGCCATGGATCCAGGCTCTTCGGCATTTTCATCGTCATTCATATTTGCACTGAATAATGACCTTTGATTAACTGTTCACATTGACTATTAGAAAAAAGGAGTTCTCAAAATAAAACGTATTATAAAATATCTGTTAAATGGTAAAAGTAAAAACATATACAACTATAAATTAAATACTAAAATTAGGGTCAATCTGTTATTAAAGCTACTGTAATTCATATGTTTCGCGGTGACAACGATCATAACAATGTACCGTTGAATATTTATAAATAGATTCGCATGAAACCATACCTATTGAGAGGTATTTCATTCTACTATGGAGGAAAGAAAAATTATTTTGAAAGAAGTGAGATTTGTATCCTAATTGTCTACAAACTATGTTTTAGGAATAATTATTTTGAAAGAAATATTTGGATATGTTATATTAAGGATAATGTTAGATGCCCTATATCGCAATGTAAAAACAAGGGTAAATCACTCTATTTTCCCCGTCACATTTTTATGCGAAGACACGTTAAAAAAAATCTTCCTTACTGCTGGGTCATTTAATGTCAAATCAACCTCTGATCTGTACCTTGTCAGATATTTATAATTTTTAGTATACTTACACGCATAACAAAACAAAACAAAATTGGCGCCATTCTCTATAGCATTAAATAGGCATATCTTTTATGACAATCTATTTAAGGACTATTACAAGATTTACTTAATTTAGTAGCAATATAAAGAAGGTCCTTGTTGAAAACCCAAAATACGTCCACTCAAATTTTATTGAAAATTTTTAAAAATACAAATACTTTGAATGTAATTTTTTGTATGGAATGACGTTGTGATTTTGTGGAAAAAATAACTTTGTCATTGCGCAAACGAAATGTGTAATAATATTCTTCAGACATGTAGCTATAACGGTAATAATTATACCTGTGACACACCCTTATGGAGATGAATGAATACTGGAGATAAATGTTATTAAAATACATGGTTACTGTACCCATCTACTGGAGTACTGGATGTACGTACGAATTTGTCGCACGTGTACACTGCGACTTTTCTACTAAGAGCAATTTGTACACAACTACCTGCTCGGTGCTCGCAGGAGAGTCATACGATAGCGATGTGCGTGGTATTCAACAGGGTTGGACACGGATCACAGAAACGTAGAAATCCTTATAAATATACGGCGTTCTTATAGTTAATATTTTGAAATGAACGAGTTATTTCACAGGACGTGCTGAGCTGTGTCTTTTTTTTTTTTTTTTTGAGCTCGACCAAGATACTAATGAACTTAAATCTTCACATTACGGTACTGCAGTAGGCAGTGGAAATTTTTTTTTCCATTTCTATTGTGTACTTATTTCATGACTTGGCTGCTCGACTGCCGTCATAAATTATGAGCAGTCAGGTTAATTTTTCTTGGACTGCACGTGTGAGTGGCCAAAGCCCTAGGCCAGCGGGAAAGTGGCGTGATGTCTAACTAGCCAGTGCAGATGAAAAACAATTGCACTACCACCATGCCCCCTTGAGAGGCTTAATGAGATTGGTCCCCACTCCAGAGAGTTTAAATTTAAATGAACAAATATCTTTTCGAACGAGCGAGGAGCCACACGAAACCGTCAGTGTTAAGGGATCTTAGCACTCTGCAACACGTACCTTCAGTACGTCTTGTGTAAGGATACAAAATAATTCTTTAAGCGTATACTTTGATCATGTAAAGAATAATAAGTCTTTGTGTCCATCAGACACACAATAATATAGTCATGTTTCCTTTTCTTTTATTAATGTATTTTTGGGATGGATGCCGACTCCGTTGCACTCGTATACAGAGTCCTAAAACTATATAAGAATGTGTCCATCCGATGCTCGGTCCTTGCAGTCATACGAGTATGTTATTTTCTCATGGTTTCTGGTATAATAAATACTGACCGAGTATTTATGTTATTCATTATGTGTCGAGAAGATACTTTCATTTTTGATGTTTTGTATCAACTTCTTTTGTGTTATGGGTAACGAGCGCCAGACCGATCAGCAGAACGGCGAGACATGGTCATTTCCTTAGATTCTTAAAGTGAATGTATGTAGAGTGGAGTAATGTGGGTCAGTTCTACTCTTGGAGCAATGGATTTGTAATTGTTTTCTTGTAACTATGTGCTTCGAATGTTAAATATGTAATGTAGACAGCATGGCACGTTTTATTTGAATGTTGGTTTCAGCTGATTCCAATTATTAGTTTTTATATTAAATCTTGTTCGTTCTGAATAATAATAATAATAATAAATTTATTGTCAAAAAACGGTACAAACTGCGCATGACAACGTGGAGAAAAAACTAATTTACTCTCCGGAAGCAAGCAAGGGACCATCCCATCAATTCCGATCAAGGGCCCTAAGACAGAGGCAGATTCAAAAATGTAAGCAAAAATTCTTAGATAAGTTAAAACGTTAGCTGCGAGTTATAATACTAAAGAATGTCAATATGTTTGTAATTTAACGCAAAAATTTACATGTACAAATTATTATCGAACTGTAGATTATTCTGAGTATAGTGTTTAAGAATTGAAATAACACTAAATTCACGATTTATTATTACAATAAACACGCCCCTAGACAAATCCTGGAGAACCTGTATAAGAAATCCGCCTCTACCCGAAGGAAAACAGGAGTAAAACCCGAACCAGGATGGGGCTACAGAATTTATGTACACAA
>NNCF01131225.1:56048-166090 GCA_002313205.1 Laupala kohalensis | reverse complement strand
TCCTCTTCTGAATTCTGAAAGTTTGAATACTCTGACCGGAATTGCCCCAGAAGGTAATGCCGTAACGTAAATGGGAGTACACGTTTGCAACATATACGCAACGGGAAATATGTGGACTAACTACGTTAACTAAGATTCGGAATGCGTAATACAATTTGCTTAATTGGGAATTACGATTGTCAACGTGACAATTCCATTTGAAGTTGTCTTGAATATGGAGACCTAAGAATTTTGTATTCGTAACAGTTTTTAATTGTGTTCCGTTTAAAGAAAGAGAAACCTGGGGTAAAAATTTTGTGATACTATTGTGAAATGACATAGACACTGTTTTGTCAGTGTTTACAATAAGACGATTTGCATAGAACCACGCCGAAGGGTTAGAGAAAACTTTTTGAGCGTTGGCGTGTTTACAGAGTAAATTAGTGTCATCAGCAAAAAGAACCATTTTGCAATATGATGTGGATGATTACACGTCGTTCACATACAATAAAAAGAGTATAGGGCCGATAATTGAACATTGGGGTACTCCGCAAGGGAATGGCTTTGTTTCTGAAAGACAACGCTCAAGTATTTTATTTTAGTATATGATATTTCAACTTGTTGATATCTATCTTTTAAATAAGAAGTTGGCCATTGATGTGGAAGACCACGAATGCCTAAAGAACGCAATTTGGAAAGGAGAATTTCGTGATCGATGATATCGAATGCTTTGGATAAATCAAGAAAAACAACCTGAGGATTTTCTCCACGGTCAAGAGATGTGGTAACATCGTTTAAGAAAGAAAATATGGCGCTTGTAGTGGACAAGGATTTCCTAAAACCGTGTTGATCATCAGAGAGAATGTTATTTTTTTATAAAAAATCTAGAAGACGCTTATAGAATAATTTTTCTAGGATTTTTGAGAAAGTGGGTAGTAGAGATATTGGTCGGTAATTTCCAATATTAAGTTTGTTACCTTTCTTGTGTAAAGGTTTCACTTTAGCTCTCTTAAATATGTTGGGAAACACCCCTTCCGATAAAGAACTATTAAAAATATTTACGAGTGGATTTAATATAGCACGGGACGAAAATTTAACAATAAACTCAGGTATATCATCTATGCCTCGTGAAAATTTGTTTTTTAATGAGCTGATGATTCTCATGACTTCTTTGGCGTTAGTTTCAGGAGTGAACATAGAATTGGGTACGTGCATGGATATAATTGGAGGACATTGATTTGGATATATTGAGTTCGTTATTTTACCTACTTCTGAGAAGTAAGAATTAAACAAATTTGCAATGTACTGAGGACTTGATACGATTTTGCCTTCGTTTAGTAAAGAAACATTTTCTTCGCGATTTTCAGAAGTTGACTTGTAATTTTTAACAATATTCCACATGGTTTTCATCCGGTTTTTCGATTTCAGTACCTGCCTGTCGTTTTCCATTACATTAGCTACATAGACTACTTTTCGAAGAATAGTCTTATATTTACGATAATAATCGTGGAATTCCGATGGTTGGTTATAGCGTTTTGAAAGATAATATAAACGGTGTTTGTTTTTTTGAAGAAATTCTCATCCCTTGGGTGATTCATCTATTGTATTTCTTTGTGTTAATTAACTTGCGTTTTATGAGAAGGCTAGAGTTGTAATGTTTTAGGAATATTGAGATAAATACATTGAATTTGTCGTCGGTGTTTTGGTAATTGTAAACATCTTTCCATTTTCTTCTCGCAAATCATTTATGAATATGGACTTATTTGTGTCATTAAATTCTCTTGAAAAGATTTTAAGTGGTTTTATTTTATTATTAATAGTCAATACTTGAGCAAGGTGATCGCTGTATCCAGCAATAGACACTTCAGAGAGATAAGAGATTCCATTGTTGACAATAATTTGATCTAGCAATGTTTGAGATGAGCCGGAGAGGCGAGTGGGGTCGTTTATCGTAGTAATTAGGTTGAAGGAATCGATAAGATTCTTGAATCGATTAATTGGTGAATGTGCAGTGTCGGATGTGTTCAGGAAATCGATGTTGAAATCATCACATATAACGATATATTGGGCAGATTTATGTGTGATGTTTTAAAACAATTTCGAAGTTCCGAAAAAAATGTGTCAAGATCTGATTGAGGAGGTCTATAAATACTCAAAATAACAATACCGGTGTCGGTCAGATTAACTGCAGAAAATTGGAACACACTATCTACGCAAAAATTCTTGTAGCCTGGCAGTGGAGAAGATAAAATATCATTACGAACGTACCTCGTAATGATTTACGTAGATACACGTACCTTCGTGGGGATTTTTTCCTTTAAAATTTTGCCGACAATAAGAGCTTGCTAAATAATAATTAGAAACAGCTGTATCGTTGATGTTGTTAGTTGAAAGCCAATGTTCTGTGCTAGCAAATCGAATGGATTTTCGTGTACCAGAATTTCAATGTCTGTCAATTTGTTTGAAAGGGATTGGACATTATGATGAGATATAATTATTTTATTTTCGCAAAGAGTTTGTGATTCACGAGAAATTGAATCGACGTTAGATTGAGGAGGGGAATTTGAATTTGGTACATAATTTATTGTCGTGTTGTTCATATCATTGTTGAGTGCAGCAGCCAGCGATCCGGGGTTCAGACTCACATCCCGGCCGATCCCTCCGCTCACAAATGTGTACTGGTAGATGCACAGGTCAAGCGAGTATGCTTTATCAGTGGAAGTCAATTCCAAGGTGGAGGTGCCGAAAGGTATTGTAAGTAGAAAGGGGGGTTTTGTATCACACACAAATAAAAAGGTATCTCGTAAAACATACGTTAAGAATAACAATTATTCCTTAATTCAAAGTAAAGGCTCGTTTGTCTTCGTGAACACAACAGTAATTGTTCTTATGTTGTATTAAAATCCAATTAACTTGTTTTTGTAATTGTAAGTACCAGTCGTAATTTCCTGGAAAATTAAATGATGTCCAGCATTATATCTTTCGTTGATTTCACAAAGGTGTTGCTCGCAACTATTCTGCTGTTAGACTGGACCTTCACAATGCATCCTGTTACGGGTCATTTAAATGGACTTTGCGAATAATTTATCTGATCTCTTTAATCTCTGTTCATCTCTAATTTGTCTGGTCGTTGAAGTAGGATTTCTATTTAATTTTTTTTTCAATACATATCTTTTCAGGTCTGTTTTCCGTATGCATCAGTTGAATTTCTCTGGGTCTAAGAATGATTTTTATGAGAATACTCATCTGTTAAAGTATAACTTGGAAAATATTATTAAAGTGGTTCAATTTTTTTAGTTTGCCATGGAAGTGCTTTTGAATAGAAAAATTCTTAGTGCTTTCTTCTCTCAATAAATTCAAATCACTTCACAACAAAAATAATTTATACAGCAATTAGACAATTTAATCTAATTCTTGGAAAAATTATTTTTCAACAACTTCTTCTTTAATTGAAAATTAATTTAAAAATGTCTACTAATTATTCTTCTCTCATAAGGAGTCTGCTATCCAATGAACTCACTAAATAATAGCTTCTCTCTTCTTTCTCGGATCTTTCATTGAATAAAATCTTTATTGGTCAATATTCCAATATGTCGTGCAATCAGTTTCAAATGCGAGTCAATTGGAATCCAACAGAGATATTAACACTTCTAACTTTGCTGAGCTTACTTAAGTTATCTCTGTCGAAATATTTAATTCAGTGCAATAGTACCTGGTCAGAAGTCTGAGAACAGGAGTTTCCTTCTCTACCAAGCGACAAGCATAGGTCAAGACCACAGATTACATCCAGATGACCATATTTTGGTTGTATTCTGGTCTGGATTTATGAGCCCGCTACCTGGCGGACGTAGTACCCATCACTCGTTTTTTAACTAATCCAACGCTATGTTGCGCAGCAGTGCTTTTTTTAACAAATACCATGGATTAGTCACAAAATTATAATCGATAATTTTTATTTCTTCTAAAGTATACCAGTTTCTAAATGACAAAATAAGAAATTCGCACAAGTAAAAGCAGGGGATCCACTTTGAATTGTCAAGTACCGAAAAAATTCCGCTTTTGACATTAAAAATAGGTATGTTATTATCAACCAGCCCTTCGCAAATTGAAAGGTGACAAACTAAAGGGTATGTCAAACAATTTCCACCTCGGTTTAGGACATAACCCTTTTTGGCGAAATGTGACATTGTTAACCAGAAATTGGGGATAAATAATTAACCTTATCGCAACTAATTAAACTACAGTGCGCATAGGAATGTCTTCCCTTCAAAACGTTAAATCAAAAAAGTTTATATTTTCTTTAATTACTACAATAAAATAAAACATTGGTCTTTGAAATAAAACAATCGCTTTGCAAAAACTAATCAACCAATTTGAACCTACAACACCTCATTTTTATAGGTTTTCTTATGAATCTCCCTCGTAACTTTTCCGTCTGGTATCAATACCAGAGCCACTACGCCGAAAAAACATGAAAATCGCAAATTTCGTACTTTGCGGGCTTATTGCAAAGAAAATAGACCACACCTAAGTTTCTAAAAAAAGTGGGGGTCTTAGATTTCCCTATTTTACACGACACAACTACTACCTACCTAAATTTTCGGACTTTTATCTCTGGTTTAACATGGATGGCTCGCAAACTACCAAGCAGTGAATTGCGGTGGCATCAACTCGTGCAAATAACTGCGTCTAGACCGCGCCACTGACTGGCGCATTAACTGTCACAGTATATATCGCTATTGACACAATTAGTATAAGTAATCCCGTCTAGGTCTCACCATGGTGCGCTCACTATTGCTACAACTTGCATAAAAAGAAGCACTTCTTACGCTTTACTTGACTATGAAGAGCGCAATGGTTATTAACATCCACGACAAATGACAAAGCCGTCTTCGCCAGTCATTGATTCAATTGTAAATGAACGTCAAATTCTAGAACAATGTCTTGCATAAAGTTCATATCACTTTGTATTTCATAGTTTAGATGTATAATTAATGATGGTTAGGCAGTAAAAATGAATTTTTGATGGAATGAATTCGGACACCACTTCTACATATGAAGCAATCCATCACCAATCTCTGCGCACGTACCACAAAGAGCAAAAACGGTATGGACGAGACCCTTCTTGAGTGGGGGTGTAGATCATCAAGTCATGACCTTCTTCCTATCACCACTACTAGCGGGGGGTACAATCTCATATGACAAATCGTTAGTTCCCAGATTGCTGATGAAGTAGGTAGCGCCACGTTGGCCAGCGCAGTAGAGTAGAAAATGAGTTCGCACTGAGCATCGACGGTTGGTCTGATGTCAGCTGTTGGAGCGTGTTGGAGGTAGCATTGAGGCGAAAGTTAGATATTCGTGCCTTAATTCTAGTTTGTGTTTTTTTATGTGTATCCTTGTTCATGAATTTCATATTTCAGGAAAAAGTGTCAAGCCAGAAAGCAAGAAGTGGTTGGCCAAGATTATCCAGCTGACTCTTTATGGTAAGTTATTAACACAATTTCTTTCACTATTTTTACTATTGATACTTATCACGTTTATTACAATTGTCAAGTTTGGAGGTAGTGAATACAGCGTTTAAGATGAAATTATCACCAAGTCGAGTAATGTACGGCATAGGTGGAATCAATTGAGTAGGTTGGTAGTTCTCCCGAATTTGATAACTTTTCGTACGGCAGCTAGACTTTACGCGAGAGGGCGGTCTGGTTTATAGTCTGTGGCCTGGTCCCAGTACTGAAAAGCAAACCTTCCTCTATCCAGCTTCTCCTAGTATCTATAACTCTATTACTAACTACTTCCACTAAACCCTCCACGTGGGCCAAGTTGTTGGTAAACCCAGCTAACCGGCCCACCTACTAACAATGACCAACCACTCAATTCCTAACTCCTATCGCTTCGTGTAGATAAGCTTCAATAGCACGCTACATTTCCCATTAACAAATACAAGAATTAAAAAAAAACTTCATGCAATACCTCCGACTAGAGTGAGGGGGTGGCTTGGTAACCGGCTCGAGATCTCCCGCTGATCCCCGTATTACTCGGCGATCCAGTAGGTAAAAATAATTTGTATGGTCCAAACCAGCGTCTTGTCATCTGATTTCCATGGCTCTTAACTGTTCTTAGCTTTTTTGTGGATTGCGATTGAAAAAAAGTGTATTGCTGAGGTATATAAATCACAGGCAAGTGTAATTATATCGGACATAATCTTGATATTCCCAGGTATAGAATGCGTTAACATCGATTAGTTGCGAAAAACTGGATGGATATTTGTTGCAAAATATTTGATACCTAAGATCTCTTGTATTCTAGTTTGTTCCCATTTATATTCTAATTTCTACCTTCTTGTATCCTAGTGATACCTAATGATCTCTTGATTTGTGTGTTAAAGAACTGTGGTACTTGTTCTGGGTTTCAGTTTATCTACTTAAGTTAACCTTGGTGTTGACGTAGTCACAATTATTGATATGCCAGGTAAGATCTGAGATAAAGGTAAGAGTACTTTCCATGTTAAAAGTGTTCCTTAAAATTTACTTCTTGTTTCCAGAAAAAAGTGGGCTATTGCAGACTTGCCCGTGAAAATTGATGTGAATGATGGTGACCCTCGCATAGATGTATTCATTATTGGTTATTAAAATAAACATTTTAATGTTTGATGATAGAATTTTTATTTACCTGTAAAATGTATGTTATGTCAAATGATCATTCCAGGGATGTGATGAATTTATGTAATTATTTTCATTTTAATATCGCTTTTATGTTAAAGAGCATATGCATAACGTAATGGGTACAATTTATATCAGTGCTAAGGTAGGCATAAGAATTTTAAGCAATGTTATTAAGAATATGTAAGCTTCTAATTTTAGTGTCTTGCACAGTTATATCTATTGTTCTATTGGCCTAATGACACATTGCAATGAATCTATGGTCAACAAAATTTTTCTCTTATATTCATTGGTCATTGCATAAATATTTGTTTGTTTTTGCATAAATATTTGTTTGCTTTATTAAGACCATTAAATTTCAGTTGTTCGGTATTTAGAATTGCAGTTCTCAAACTTGTTCTGTACTGAGAAATATCTGTAACAGTATTTAGTTTCAATTACTGTTTGACTGGGTTACACCTGTAACATTTCCTAGTACTCTAGTGAGATTGATTCTGACAATAAATTGCACCCAAATAAAATTATTAAATTTCTGTTGATTTTTAATAATTTTATTATTATTGATTTTAAGGCAAAAAAATTGCTTTAAAAGTGCACAATACCATGAAAATACAATCTGATATATGAAGTTTTATTAACATGCATGATGAGTTGTATAAAAATTGCTACCATGATTTTTCCTTCAAATTATTTTTTGAAAGATTTAGATTTTAGAGTAATACTACAAAAAGATTGGTTTAATTGTACTTACTTTCTTAAAGAATTTGGAAACCATTGATTTTGCATGATATTTAAAGAAATTTGGCCAAATCACACATAGAATTTCAAAGTACTAAGTAATAGTGAGTACTAAATACTCACCTATACTATAATACCTAGCAAGCCCCACATGTGGGGAGAGTCATGTTGGCTCTCCTTAGCGCGTAACAGCATTTTCCCTACCTGTACAAAAATTTTAGGGCTCTAATGACCTCAATTTCTGCGAGCCATAGAGCCGCTCCCCCCATAAATAAAAAATTGGAAAAATGAAAACATTATATTTGGATGCTATTTGGAATAAAATTTAAAGTAATTCGAGAACTATTCACATCGAGAGTTTAGAAAGATGTGGCAAAGCAAAAATGTCATAAAACTCCTTTTTTTAATATTTGCCTCTAGAAAACTAAAATTTATCAAATTTGAGACATTAGGTATTAAATATTTTACAACAAATATCCATCCAGTTTTTTGTTTTTTTTAATTTAGTATTTGGTCTACAACTTTCATGCTGTACGTTTTATGATTGAAGCAGTCATTGCGAAGTTTGAGAGGTTTGAAAATGTCTATAACAATTTTTCATTTCCGCTAAGTTGCCAAAATTGGGCGTTTTTTGATCGGCCATTGAAAGCAAACCACTGAACTGAATTTAATGTTTGAGGTATTTATTTGACACAGAATTTAATGCTCTTTAATTTAAGTAAGAGAAAAATTTTCTGGGTGATGCTTTGTTTCCGAGATATAAGCAAAAAACAAAAAAGTTCAAAAACTTTGTAGTTTTCTAGCTGCCAAAAGTTATGCACACCTCCTGAGGTGGTGCAAACTCAGATTCCATGTATTTGGGACCAAATGAGGGCATTAAAATGATTTCCAGCTGTATCTGAATTTATTCCATCAACCCCCCTTTTTCGATCTACTTTTACTGGTCTACTGACTAAAAATGGTTAATTAGTCTCCCTTCTATGTATTTCTATTTGAATTTGATACGTGTTATATATTTTTTTATTAATAATTATTTTTTAAACTATATTATTTTTCATTTTATTTAACAACATACCATTCCTTTCATCATTAGAAAAAAACTGTAATATACAATTTTCAGAAAGAAGGAAGCTCATTCAGCTTATAAAAAAAAAACTCCCCTTTGTACTATTCACTTTTTTCAAACTTGAGACTACTGTAATCTACTATCCAAAAGGGACTTTGATAACTATAATAATAAAATACAGGAATTTATGACATCAAATCCTATAAACTTTTGGAAATGTATTAACTCTAAAAAGAACAGCAATAATTTACCAAAATGTGATGCATTTTGAAAGTGATTCATTTAGTGATATAAATTCAATTACAAATGCATTTGCTAATTATTTCTCAACTTTTTATAGATCTAATGATATTAATCATTAGGATGTTAGTAATTATCAGGATGTTAGTAAGGATCATACCCCATATAATCTGAATACTTTTAGACACACCGTTATCAGTTATTCTTGATAAAATTCATAACTTAGATAAAATAGAAATTCATAACCAATGAGCTGGCCCAGATGGTATACCACCTATTTTCTTAAAAAAAAAAGAATTTTATTTTTTCTCAGTTATTAAAAATATTGTTTGATAAATCATTAACAGAGGGATCTTTCCGGGGAAAATGGAAATCGTTTATTATACCTATTTTCAAATCTGGTGTAAAAAACAATATAGTCAACTATCGTCCTATTTCCATACTTAGTGTTATTCCAAAATTATTTAAATCTGTAATTATGGACAAAATTAAAGTTTTGATGTATCCTTATCTCTCAGATAAGCAGTTTGGCTTTATGAGTAGAAGAAACATTGATGCCAACTTAATATACTACACACAATACATATTAAACTCCTTAGAAAAAAAAATTCAAGTCGATAGCATCTATACTGATTTCAGTAAAAGCTTTTGAATATGTCAACCAACCTGTATTACTGAGGGAGTTGCAATCTTTTGGCTGTTACAGTGGTTTTGGAATTACCTTATAAATGGAATTCAATATGGTAAAATTAATTGAGTCACCTCAAGTGGAATTACTGTTCTCTTAGTAGTACCAAAAGGATCACATCTGGGCCCGCTTCCCTTTATTATTTCCATAAATAACTTAAACCTTGTTCTTCTTCTTAAATCCTGTTTCTCTGTGGTGGAGCATAGGGTGTCCGTGAGAACTTTCCATCTAGTACGGTTACCAGCCGTAGCCTTAACTTCTTTCCATGTCATACCACATTTCTCCATCTCCCCTGGACAGATCTTCTCCAAGTACCCCTCAGTCGCCCTCTTCCTCACTGACCATGTGGGTTCCAGTCCAGCGCTTGTCTCTCAATTGCATTGGCAGGCTTTCTAAGAATATTACCCATCCATCTTCGTATTTTAATTTGTTTCCTGATAGGTTCTTCCTCAGCCTATTTTCACTGTGCATCATTTCTTATTGTTTCAGGCCAGTATATCTTATGGATATTCCGCAAGCATCTATTAACAAATGTTTGCAACCTGGTTTGTGTGAAAGTATTCCATCTCCATGCCTCTGTTCCATATAATAAGATGGCTTTAACTACACTTCTGAAGATCTTTATTTTTGTTTTCTTTGAGATGCACTGGTTTCTCCAAACGGGATACAGATTTATAAATGCTGCATTGCTTTGTGTATTCTATTGAGAACATCGTCATCAGAGCCTCCAGTTTTTGATATAACACTACCAAGGTACACAAACTTATCAACACTCTATTTGTTCATCTGTCAGTTAGTTCTTGCATTGATTCTAAGTTCTTTCATTTTAGAGACATTCACTTGGAGGCTTGAACCAGAAACCTCGTTATTAAAGATGTTGAAAATTTGTTTCTTGCGGATGATTGCAGACTTTTTAAAGCAATATCAAACACCAATGATTTCATTATTTTACAAAATGCATTTGAGTTTGCTAAACGGAGTGGAGAAAATGACTTAAATTTAAATCCCAAAAACTGTAAATGTATTATGTTTTCCCAAGAGCTCCTCACATTTTTAATTATGTAGCTAATTCAGTTTCCCTGGGAAAAGTTACTATTATTTGTGATCTTGGTGTTTTATTTTACTCTAAAATGTCATTTTCAGAGCATATTGAATATACTGTGAATAAAGCAAATCAACTTCTGAGATTCATTAGAAGAACATGTTATGAATTTAACTTTATTAATACACTAAAATCACTGAATATAATATCATGATATATAAATCATGATTACCAAGTAATAGCTAGTATTCTAAATATTCCTTCACTTGACTTGTACAGAAAATTTAATGTTTTTGTATAAGCTTGTGAATGGCCTAATTGATTGTGCACCTTTATTAAGTCAATTAAATTTTAGAGTTCCTATTCTATCATCACGAAATAATGTTACATTTGTATTGTTAACTTATACACAATCATATACCACAAATAATCCATTAAACCGATTATGTAAATTAGTCAACAATCTCTCTTGCTATGCATTTGATCCGAATTTTTGTAAATTCTATATTGAAGCAAGAAACAAAACTTTAAAATATGAGTGAGAATGTACTGTTGATCTTATGTTTGTTTACTTATATTACTTTTTATGTACAAATGGACATTTGTCCGTAAAATATGAAATAAATAAATAAATAAATAAATACATTATGACAAAAATATTCATTAAAATGAATCTACAGCATGTAATCCATAAAAAATAATTGGACCAAAATATGGACTGGCAAAATTCGGATTATTAATCTTTGGGCTATTCTTAGTTAATATCTGTTGGAAGGGCTCTAATGACCTTGACATTGACAAAAACTAAGACCCCAATTAAAAGAAAAAAATATGTCGGTAAAATGCAGTCCTCATGTTTTGCATACTCACTTCTGTTTAACCCTCAGTCTACTACATTGCTTTCAATAAAAGGAACCCAAATAAAAACTGTCAAAATAACCAAATTTTTAGGGCTTCATATTCAGGACAATCTCAAATGAAATTGTCACATTGGTATTTGAATTCCAAACTAAGCAAATTGAGCTATGCATTCCGAATTTTAACCACATTGTAAGTAAACATTTCTTGCTGCGTGCATTTTTCAAATGTTTTTTTTCTCATACAGCGATATGGATATGGCATTATCTTCTGGGGCCAATCCGATCAGAGCATTCAAACTTTTTAGAATCCAAAAGAGAATAGTACGAATTGTTTGTAAATCTCACCCCAAAAATTCATGTAAACCTTTCTTTAGAGAATTTAATCCTTAAATCTCCTTCTCCCTTGCATATACATTTATGAAGTAGTTATGTTTGTTAAGACAGAATTATTAAAATCCCACCCCTGAAACATTCTAGTTCATGAATACAACATTTGTAATATAGCTAATGTTCATCGTCCTGGCTTGTCAACCACTCTGCCAAAAAGACCCATATCATTCAGGAATTACTTTGTATGATTCCCATCCCAAAAATATAAAAGATATAAAGAAATTGAATGTTTTCAAATCCGCAGTTAAAAGCTATTAACACACTATAGTTTCTATAGAGTGAAAGAATTTACTGCCATCCTGACCAGGGTTTTTCTCCGGTTTTCCTTCCGGCAGCAATGGATTTTTCATAGGCTGGAATGTCATTAGTACTTTTATTTTACTAGCCTCTATCTTTTACTGCACATAATATCCACAATTCATTTTGGAATAATAAATGGATAGCAGTACATATTTATTAAATAATTTCTTTTATAAATATTAAATCCGCCATTGCCCTTGGGGTCTTGATCGGAATTGTTGGGATAGTCACTTGCTTGTTTTCGGAGGGTAACTTAATGTATTATCCTCCACGTGGTCATACACAGTTGGACAATTAAGTTTGTTTATTTATTTATTTATCTATCTATCCTAAACTCATAGAAGAAACTGAAGTCAGAGGTATACAAAGTGGTAGGAAAATAATGAAAAGCAGACAGTATTATCTCCTTAACATAGATGATAGTATATCCGATAATTTTTACTTTACAGAAATTTATTTTTTTTAATTGCAAAGAAATTATTTTTGACTCAATTAACCAATTAAGAATACAGATGGTGTGTTTTCTTTGATCTTGCATGGATAGTATCTTAATAATTTATTGATCATTTGAAGTAGATTATAAATCTTGCATACCTAACCTCCTAAAACCAAACGACTGAATTTACAAATTTGAGACTTCTTATAAGTTAATAGTATTTTAAAGATGACTATAATAAATTATTCAAATACATGAAGACAAAAGTACATGAAGACAACCAAAATATAGAGGACCATGCCAGAAATAATCCTCTCGTAGAATTTTTTGTCACTTAGTGGAACAAATGGAGAAACATATATGACATAGTATGTGCAATGAATTTGAACATAGTTATTGTACAGACTGAGAGCAAAAGTTGCTCAGTGTTCTCCTTTATCATGCACAATTTAATCGCTACTTTGACAAAGCAGCTGTTTCTAAATTAAGTGGCTTCATTATTGATTTCTTCTCTGTACAACATTTTTGACTACGTTGAAATTTTATTTTTATTACAACTATTTTGAACATTATCCATTGTCTTCCCCTGTTTAATCATATTCATCAGGAGTATAGCACACACTACGGTTCAGACATTCTTGTTCTACATCCGTCTTAATGCATTCAATAGCACCGGTACTAGAACCTGGGTATTTTGGTTCTGTTTCTTAGTCACCACTGTCAGAAATATTTGCTCTAAGGTATATTATGAACCTATCTTCTAAGGTTCTACTTTTTTAGTGGGGAAAGTTCAAATAAGGAATTGTTCAATGTTTCAACCCTTTTTTTGTTAACAAAAATTTCAAATGCCAAGAAGAGAAAGCTAAAAACAATTCCACAGAATAGTATGGCGACTGCAGGTATTATTTGTTTCATTTCGATACTCAGAAAAATTACTGGTTCTTCATCTGATTTACTAGGCCATGTACGTAAATTCCACAACTTCATTATACCTGAAGTTTTAAGTCGTAAGAGCCTGAAATAATTTCAATATAAACATTATTATTTTCAAATGTCGGTAACACTCAGTAGAAATTGCTTAATGAAAATACAAATATATAGTAGCATTGCTACAGTGTTCAGCAGAAAAAAAGGTATTGCCATTAAATTCACTGACAATACTTATCTCTTATAAGTCAAATTAATTAGGTGTATGCATAAATATGTTGATCTTTGAATATCAGTTCCATCATTGAAAAATATTAATCCATAAAATGAATAATAAATAAATCTATAAATAACAAAACACATGACACAAATATACTTATATTAAATTAATACATTTTATGAATTATTTTTTAATTAATATTTTTGTAATAATTAACTTTGAGCAATGCCACCATCATTATTCATGATACATAATGCATGAATTTACCTACCACTCATTTACTCCAGGCAATAAGGAGCTATTTTTATTAAAACCATATGCCATTAGCAATGGTGAAATTGACACTGGTAGAGGAATAATTTTACATGGTACCTTTTGGGTATATATATCTGAAATGAATTGCGGTGTTATAAATGCAAATTTTTCTTGACAAACTAGATCAAATCCAGTGGAGTAGTCCTTTGGAAATTGATAAGACATTTTTGTATATTTTGAAAAATACTCCTGGAAACAAACATAGTTTTGCAATTAAAAATAGAAAAACATCTGGAAATATAAGACCAGATAAGGAAATGCAACACGTATGTAAAATGAGCATTAGATCACATACCAATATTTAGAAGTACTTACAATTAGGTATGTTTTCATAGCTGAACCCTCAAGAGTTCCAATTTTGTATGAGTTGTCATAAAGTTCACCTAATGAGTTGAATAGTTTCCCTTGTCGTTTCACTGTCAAATGAGATATAAGCGCTCCTGCATAGGCATTATACAGAACGACAGAAGTGATTAAAACAGACAAAAGTACTAGACGACTTGACGGAAGAAGTACAAATCTTGAATGTCCCCGCTGACAGAAAATGATGACAAATATTTCCCAAATTGAGTTCAATAACATCAAGATGTATTGATTAGATCTTAGTAGCATGTAGTCATTGAAAAATAGAATGAATGAACTCATAATAAAACAGGTGATGATTCCCAGCCATAGGGAGTTATTAAAGGGAGAAATAAAATTCCCCCAAATTACAGTCACATTACCAGGATCTCTTATAAAAGCCCTGTAACTAATAAAATAAATAAATATTAGTAGTCTTTACAAAGAAATCATGCAACAAATAAAATAATCTAATTAAAGTTATCAAGGATTCACTTAATTAAATTACTGTTAATTTTACATTTGAGATATCATTACATTTTGTGATGTTAAAGAGCTTTTGTTTAAACAATAATCTCATGAAATTTGAGGCCAAAATACACATAATAGACATAAAATTAAAAATTAGCAGATGTGTTTAATTGCATGAAACAATGGATTGACTTAGAATTATTTTCTCTTCTTGTAATCCCCTCTGATTCCATCCTCCTAAGACCCCATTACCAGTCAGCATGTTCTTGAAGGGAGGAAGACTGTGAAGTGAAACAGAAATTGTATGTATGATTTAAATTTTATTTATTTATTTAATATCTTTTGGTGAGGTTCAGGCCGTGAGGCCTGCTCTTGCACCTAACCATTGAACTTGGATAAGGGAACTGGGAAGGAGAGATGTTGGGTTACCTGGGAACTTATGTTGTTGTTGTTTTTTTTGTCAGGTTTTAGGGCTCTTCAATGGCAAGGTCATTAGAGCCCTGAAACTTATGGTTCCAAACCGACATTTGTCTGGAGTAGGTGAGGGAAACCCCAGCTGGAAACCTCACCAATTTCAGCCAAGAAGAATTTTATGATTTTCTTCGAGAAAATTAGTTATTTCTCTCTTCCGAAAAGTGGTAAATTTTGACTAGATTACTTTCAAAAAAGGTGTGATTATGAAGATAGTAGTTTTAAGATTGAGATTTATTTTTATGTTAAGGATTTTTTCAAAATTATGAGTGCCCTTTTCTTCTTACAACACTTCTTCACTGGTTTTACAAACAATTGAAACATTGTCATTAAAACAATTTCTACTTTATAGTAATTATAGTAACTTTATAGTTATAGTAAATTAGATTGCCCTCCACATGTCAAACAGTTTATAACTGCTTTTTAACAATAAAATTATTCATTTATTTATTTATATTTATTTACTTTAATATTTTTCATATCATGTTCAAACAATATTTTAGAATGCTTTAACCAATAACAGACAAATAATTGATATGGTTTATATAAATTTAAAAAAAGAGATATCCAAAGTGGCTTCCTGAAACAATCTCAGATGTAACATAAATACATTTGGGTACATAATGAACTTTTACACACATAATTATGAAATTTAATTTAATTTTTGACAAGGTCACGTATTACCATTATACCTTAGCATGCAGAGTACTGACAAACTGAAAACCAGGTTTAAAAAGTTATACAATCAAAGTTTTAAACAGCTCTTTATCTAAATTAATGGAAAACTTAAAAACACTTTTATCAAGCTATTGAAGAAGGATTCAGACTATATAAATTTGAAAAGAAAATAATTTGTTTAAATTCTTTTGACCTATTTGAGTGTCTATAATTTTAGAAAAAGTTTGTTACTCTTCCGAGACAAATAAAGTAGACTTAAAAGTATTTAAATGATATAAAATAAACATAATTTTCCTTATATTAACATATTTTATTGTTAAGAAATAACTCACTTAGGGTTGTAAATGATGATTTATAAAATAATACATTATTTAAATTTTTACAATGTTTTATGGACGATCAACAGTATTTCACTCAACCTTTCTGCTAAGATTTTGACCTTCAACATGTTATAACATAAATAGTGCAGTATCCCATTGACATGTCATGAATCAAATTAAACATTTATGGTAAGTTTTTGCCGGGTTCACTCAGTACAAGTACTTTTTAACTAATGGAATACTTAAATGCCATACAATTTTTACATAACATAAAGAAAGGAAAGCATAAATAAAGAAATTTTTGTATAAAACTTTTCTACAAAATTAAGAAAATTATTCTTTCATTTTGTTTCAGAATTTTTCAACTCAATAAAAATAGAAGAAAAACTATCTTATCATAACTGTGTCTCATTCCATGTCAATTCATCTGGGTCATCTCACCCACCCTCTTAGATTCTTATGCAATTTGGCTCATTTATTCTCCTTAGAGATATAGGTAACTACATCAAATTTTTGCTTCTCTCTCACCATTTTCGTTTTACATGCTTTCGAAGTTTAAAAAATGCGGCGTATCGAACAAGCGGAGATCGTGTATAGCAAATTGGTAATCTTTCGGGAAAAAACATAACTCATATATTTATCAACCAATAATTGTGAAACTATGTAGTTATGCACTCTACAGTACAAGAATGTTAGAAAATAATACCTCTAAGTATAACATTAAACACTTGAAAAAACTAATAGTAATGAATACTGTCCATAACAAAGCTACATCAATGATTCCTAGACTTGACTCACTGAAAGGAAGCAAAGGTAGGTAGCTACTGCAGAGGTATGTTTCAGACTTGCATCAAACTTGTTTGTATGAGCTGAGCAGTCTCTGACAATTGCTACTATGAATGGAGACATGTTGCTGATATTTGAGTGAAGACTGTAATATGACTTCTTTATTAAATTACATAATGTCAAAAATATATGATCCCATGTGTCAGCCTTCATGAAAAAATTATCGAACATCCATTTATTTATTTTGGTATATTAATTAAATTTATATGATTGTAAGTATAACAATTAACGTTATACCAATCAAAACCTTGTATTTTAGTGTAAAAAAATATTTAAAAGCCCTGTTACAATAATACATTCCTAAAATAATCATTTATCTGAAAGTCAAACATTTAACAGAAAAAAAATAAAACTATGGAATGTAATCCCATTTTCATGACCCGCAATTTTTTTTCTATAATTTTTTTCCTATTTAATCATTGAATCATTTTTTGTAGAATTAATAAAAATGTATGGGTTTCGTATTGTCCTTATTTCGTCTTGGAAGTGGCATGCTGTTCACATAAACGCTGTAAAATGATAAGTTTTGTTTTATACAACTTTTGTTTTATTATACAACTAATTTGTTTTACACAACTCTTGTGTAATTCCAATATTGTCTCCTTCATTTCTTGAAAAACAGTTTGTATCAGCTCATGCTCTATTCCATCAAATCAAATATGGTGTTTATTTCTTTTTTAGACCATGTACAATTTCCGTTAGGTCAGATATTGCCTTCCTTTTATGCTCATATATTTGCCCTTCTTCTTGCTCCCATACGTCCTTTCTTCCTGCTTGTTCCATAGGGAATATTGTTTCCAACAATCACAAACTCATTTCCTTCCATGTTTCTTTCTCTATACTATCTCCAAAACTGTCCCATATTTCTCTTCTTTTAACTTTCCCTGCTGCTATCTGATAAGGGAGTTTCCCACATGAATTGCTATTCAATTCTACTAGAAGATTTTGCCAACTTTTTTGCTTTGCAACCTTAACAGCAATTTTGAATTCACGTCACTTTTCCTTATAATTCCTTTCTTCCTTAGTCCTTTCTTGTCCAATTCTTTTCTTTTGATCATTTGTCTTCTCCAATATCCTTTCTCCCCTTTAAGTTTACTTAACTAAGTTTACTTATTTGACCACCATCTCTGCCCAATACATCCACTCTTAAGTAGTACATGCTTCTCTTGTAGTAATCCTTATTGTAAATTGTCAATCTTAATCTCTATTCTCTCTGTATTATTTATCTATTGTATTATTTGTTGTTGTTCCTCTTTATCGTGGCGTATCTCTTCCCATTCTATTATTCTTCATTCTGATTTTATTTGTGGTATCTTTACCAAAGACACATATTCAAAGCTTATTCCCTCATGATTACTTTCCAAACCTTGGGTCAGTTTCCAATTTTGTATTTGTCCTTTTCTCAATTTTGTTGATAGTGTAAGATCTATCAGAGACATACCACGTGCCCCTATGAAAGTATGCTCCCCATACATATTATGTACTTCAAGTTTATTTTTTAGTATAAACTCCTCTAGTCTCTTTCCTCTCTTATTGGCTTGTTTATCACCCCACATTTGTGATCTAGCTTTAATATCAAGGCATATTATTAATCTTCATTTTGCTGTGCTTGAAGAATTCTCTCTGACTTTTGTATGTCTTTGCTTATATCTTCTCTACATTTACAATACATATTAACAATTATTAAACTTATATTTTCTTTACTACACAAAATTACTTGATGATTTCCCCTCCTAATACATCTTGTTCCATTACGTCTATTTTTTCACTACCTACTAATATCATCGCCCATGAATTCTCGGTCATAACTCATCGCATTCTTATTGGTATATTTTGTGGCCTACCCCTATGCATATAATGTTCTTGAAAGCATGCGATATCAATATGGTTCCTTGTTATATATTCTCCCATCTCCTGTGATGCTAACTTATTCTGTTCAACATTATGCTGGTGTATTTTATATGTCATAATATATTTCTCTTTTTAGCATCCTTTGCGCTCGTTTGAACTCTGTGCAATCTGTACTCATAGGACTATGTTCACAACTATTTCCTTGTCTCTTGCAATTTATACGTACTGGCTTTGTAATCCTCTTTTTGCAATCCCGAAACACATGCTTATCCTCCCCACAGTGTCCACAGAAGTTTTCCTTTTCTTTACAAAACTTGGCCAGATGTCTATATTGAAAACACCTGAAGTAACGCAAAGGTGTTACTTCTTCCATTATTCTATAGCTTGTCATTTCATGATATACTTGTCCTTCTTTCATCAGTATATTGTGTGCTTTGCACCCTAACTCTAATATCGTCTTTATAAACTTCTTTGCTCTACTTAATCCCGTAAAGCACACACATTGTTCTCTTTGATTCCTCTTTTTCTTCATCCCCTTCTATCCTTTTAACCATATCTTCCTCATTTATATTTTTATGTATGCCATAAATTCTTATTCAGGGTTTTCTTTTTCCTTGTTCATTTATTTCTATTTCCTTTGTTTGTTCTGCTAACTCTAGTAACTTCTTTTTATCTGTTTATTTCGGCAATATCACTATTAAATCTTTATCTGTTGTCTTTCGCGTTGTATGTATCTATATCTCTATATCTTTCGCGTTTTCTTTTCCATAGTTTCTTTCAAAATTTCTTTTACCTTATCCGATCTGCGTATTCTTACTGCATGCGAGTTTTTCCCTTGCTGAGTCGCCTGTGCGTACGTTTTCCCCGTATTCATTTTATTAATTTGTGTCTCTACTACCTTCTCCACCTTTTGACATATACTTTCTACTATTAGTTTGTCATCAGATTTTGATTCATCCTCTGCTCCATTGTATCTAGCTCTTCTAGTAACTCTTCTGTTTGCCTGGCAATTTTCTTATGAACCTCCTCCTTAATTCCTTCCGTTAATTCCGTTATTTTATATATTGTTCTATATGTTACTGGTTGTGCAATAATGCCTTTCACCCCTTGTGAAGATTCTCCTGTTCCTTCTACTAACTGCTCCAATTTCTCAATCTGCTTTGCCAGCTTCATATACTCCTTTATTTGTCTATTTTACTATTTGTCTAATTGTCATGTTTGGGCCGATGAGAATCCCCACACTACAGTTGTGAAGAGCCATCAACACAAATTTTCGGTGAACGCGTGGGCAGGCATAGTCAATGATTACGTACTAGGCCCGTTTCTTCTTCCTCCCCGCAGCAGTGTACATAGTGGTGATCAGAGATATACTACCCAGGTTCCTGGAACACATCCCACTTGTCGTTTGTCCAACGCGAGTCCAGGATGTGGTTCCAACATAGAGCCCCACCTCACTTTGGGCTAAGGGTTCGTGAGCACCTGGATCAGACATTCCCTGCAAAGTGGACAGGAAGAGGAGGTCCTGTTTCGTGGCCAACTCGCTCACATGAGTTCACCCCACTTGATTTCTTCTTGTGGGGCCATATGAAAAGTCCTGTGTATGAGACACCTGTCGAGACTAAAGAGGATCTAATGGCACGAATTCTGCGACACTGTTCACACGACACCGGGGATATTTGAACGGGTACAATAGAACTTTGTGCGACGATGCCTGCATTGACGCAGGGGGACGCAATTTATAAATGTAGTAAATGTAGAAGCTTGTGAAACTTTTGCAAGTAAACGGAATTAAATGAGTAGAATTTTGCTTATAACTTTTCACTCGATTGTTTTTGGAATATGGTTCCTTATCTCAAATTGATCCATTTGCCCTTCTCCATCATCCCTGAAAGTTTGTAGCATCATCACGGATACACCTACAAATTAACACATTTATACTTTGTCTGTTTTAACGGATAAATATTTCCTTTAGTAAATAATTTATCAGACATACGTTTATAATTTATCAACAGAGAGATAATAGAGTTAATATACTTTCCATGTGCCAACAAGAAATTTTACCATTTATTTGAGCCAAGGATTTACTAAAAATTCAGTTTCCTGAGTTTTTTCAGGTCCTGAGAAATTCAGTGTTTTCTGTACGAAAAACTTTAATATTAATACTTCAAAATTAATATCATAACAGAAAAGATTATTTTATTTCCTATAAAAATACTCTGTAATTATTTTTTTGTTTCTTTGACTAAAGAATTGTATTCGAAGCTAGCTCTACTTCATATGGAGCCAAATCTGTAAAAGCCCGAAAGTCAGTAAGTAGGCTTCGCACATAATATCACTTTATATTTGTTTTAAGGACTTCCATAAGTACAACTCGAGCAAAAAAGGAACAATTCGAAGACTGAAGTATTTTTTGTTATCCGCTTCACGTGAAATGACCCATAGAGGAAAGGCGATATCACACAAATCTTTCCGTAAGCGTCTTATATAGTGTTTAAAAAACAAAAACACAAAGTTACAGATTTCAAAATGAGACACTTCAATTCTTATGGGCTGACGAAGCCGAAGGTCGAAACATACCTTCTTGAAATTTGAGTGTTAAATCGTACACCAACTCCAATTTTGCGAGTACATTTGGATACGAATTTCACACCTTAAACATTGTGACACGCGTGTAGGCTTCGTCACTCAGTGACACAATTAATACTGAAAGTAATAGTTAGCTTATAAGAGGTACAATGCCCTTGTATGGTTTTAAACGGATTTACATTTAATGCCACGAAACGAGAGTTTCCATCGCATATAATGACAGTATTAGATTCAAATATTTTAAAATCTCCGCACAAATAAAACGAATTCTATATAAATAAAAATTAATTGCTGTTCGTTGGAAAGCGCATTGCTTGAGAACGGCTGGACTGATTTTTTAAAACAAATGTTCCTAATATAATAAAATTTTTAGGGAAAGGAAAATTGAAAATGGACGTTTTTAGGAAAAAAACTGAAAGTGCGTTTTTCTATGGGATTTTTGTATGAACTCAAGACCATAACTCACGATTCGAACAATCGATATGTGTTTTTTTTTCGTTATGGTCCTGGAAAAGTTTCCAGAAAAAAAGGTCGGGACAATTACAAAGGGAAGTCGGAACATGCGAACAAACTGCAAAAATCATAATTTTTGTGTGCACTCTCGATTATAGCTGACGATAGGAACGACATATTTGGTTGATTCTTTTTTGTTTTGTTTTTCATTTGAATTGTGACTTCAATTTGGGAACACAAGCGCATGGTTCAATGTCGATCACATTCCTGGCACATCACACATTTCCAGCATTTCAGCGATGTACTGCCGATAGAATTCATCTCGCGTGTACAATTTCCCATTACCGTACTTCTGAATGCACTCCTCGTCAAATTGAATATCCGTGGCCATAATCGTCAATAGATACAATGATCACCCAGAAATAAGTTTCTTTTTCATTTTTACTTTGTTTACACATTTAAAATAGCTTTTAACAAATTCACAAAACGATCACAAACAATTTTATTGAAATTTTGGCAGGGCAACGTCTGTCGGGTCAGTTAGTAAATCAATTAAAATTAACAGACATGAGCACTTGGAATGTGATTTTTTCTAATGAAACGAAATATAATGTTTTACGACCATCTGCCATCGGGGATACCATAGTTTATAACTATGCAGTAAACTTCNTAATTAACCTCAAGATCGTTGAAATGAATTACTCACCACGTATACGACGAATACCGCCAAATATTCGCAGAAGTGACTGACAAGACAACGATCTGACCGTTCCAGCACCTGTGGATCGACCTGACTTCCCATTTCATACATCCACAATGGTTGCAAAGGTTGAAGAAGCCCAGAATTAGTACTTCACGATCAGAATCGGATTTCAACCATGGTTGGTCTTTCGTCAGTCAAGGACCATTCGGTGCAGTGGGACTGTCACTGCTTCAACCCAATCAGAATCTTACGGCGACCTTGACAACCGGGGTTGACAGGATCACCTGCGTGTGAGTGACTCAACGTGTGCACTTGTTCTCACGCCTCTGACGATATTCCAATAACTTTCTCACGTTAATTCAATTTTAACTAATGCCAGTCATGTAAGATTTCAATCTCACTTGGTTTCAGACTTTATCTCTTACACTGTTTTTAAATTTAATATAATATCTTTAAAATAATATAACAATTATAATCCCTAAAACACCAAAATTTCAAAAAAATATCGGAGGTCTATATGGGAGTTTTAATATCGATAGATCGATGTATCGTTAAAAAGATTTCGGTCAACATATCGATATATCGAAAGAAAAATACCGTTCATATGATATATCGATATATTTTCAACATCCCTACCACTAACGTCTGAGCATGTGCTGAAGCAACGTGCTTGAGGATAACGTATTCGATAACTCGCAGGTACGCTATGCAAAAACTCCCTGTTCACTAACAATTCACGTTCAAATTTTTATTTTCTTATAGAATACTAGAGCAATAAATGAATCCTTAAAACATTGCGTTTTTTCGATAATTAAACGATAACGACATTTCTTACAACTTCTAAGCCCCAGAATATTGGGGTGGCTCAGACCCACGTTGGGTAACATAAAGTGCTCTGCAGTTCCTCCAATCGTCATGAAGTCGGTAACAGAGGTGATGGATATTTTTCAAATATTGTTAGTGAGTTGTCTTGTAGTTGTTCCTTGATCACAATAATAGAGTGACTACTTGGTAGTATCCATCATATGATAAAGAAATCGTCTATGATAAAAACAGTTACTAAATCAGTTAGTGGTTTTGAGAAATATTTTCTCCTCATACTATGAAGACCAAGATTACAATCCTAATACGCAAAATACAAATGTATTTTTTCAAATATCTCATTATTCACGTGAGCGGCGCAGTGAGTAGTTAACTACTCCTTTATAATGCCTTGATACTTCAATTGCAAACTGATTTATATAATAAATTTCATATAATATTAAAATGGGTAAAAATTTCACGAAAATTTTAATTGATATAAACTCCGTTTGGTATTATAAGGGAGATATTATAAAGGAGTAGGAGCTGTGCCGCTCAAGTGAATAATGAGATATTTGAAAAAATACATTTGTATTTTGCGTATTAGTATTGTAATCTTGGTCCTCATAGTATAAACGAGTAAGGAACACGTAAAGCGGGATGCAAAATTTGAGATAACCTATGATCATACCTGGGTTTCGAGATACTTTTCTACCAAATTTCAACGATCTTCTTCTGTAATTTCCACGACACATTTACCAAAACATACACGTGCACTTTCACATTCATAATATTAGGAAGGATATCTAATTCATATAACATTTTATAGGTTACTAAAAATACTTAAAACGATTAAGGGGGCAAAATATAAACGAAACAAGACAAAGTTTATGACAAAAAGAACAAGTTAAGTTGTCTCAAACAAGTAAAGTTGCCAAAAAAATTAATCTAAAATTAAGATAAAAGCAGGCACTCTAAATCGTTGAAAAATTTACATTTCATATGGGTTATTTTAAAATAATTCGAACAATTATGGGATGAAAATATCAAAGGGACATGACAAATGTTACAACAAAGTGAAACCAGTGACGTTGAATTCCTTATACAATTCAGTCTCATACATTTCATGTTATTAGACTGACAATTATGTTTTACTCTCTATGAGCTATCATTTTAATTATTCTTCACACGTATTAAGTGCTCTTTATGGGTATCATATATTACATTTTCTTATTCTTTCCAGAAGAATACTATTAATTAGAAAAAAGTTTAATATTATAAAAAAACAAATACATCTTAATTTGTATATTTACAGCCAGTATACGTCAAAATATAGCATTTTCAGTTACATATTCGTTAGTACACTTTATTCGATTGAGATCAAATAATGTTTAACTTTATCCCCGCGCTATGTCATAATTTAATTGCATTCTCTTTTAAAATAGACCATTTAATGTCATCGCACAGCCTCGGGATGGATAGGGCAATTTGAATTATCGTGTTTGAGCGCGCTGGCATTAGGTCTTAGAAGGGCAACCAACGAAAACGCTAGGTCCCCCCTCCCTATGGTGAGTGACACTGTAATGCGTTGGGGGACTGATTATAGATCCACCCATTAGAAAAATTGTTTCTGGTATACTTGGGAGTTTCGTGGTGTGTGTGTTTTTGTTTCTGTGACTCACAGTTGTATACTCGCTAGTGCTTGTCGCAGAAAAATGATAAAAAACAAGGGTTTGATCAAGTACATAAGAGTTGATCGATTTACTGGATATTTAAAAATTGTTTCGGGGCATTAAACCGCGTCGTCATATTGTAAAAACTCAACGTTTCGTTGGCATTAGCAGCCAACATCTTCAGGAGCTACTACGAACTGAAATCTCAGGTGTGGAAACCGGGTTTATTTAGGACCGAAGTTGTCTCTCTCCTGCTGACAGTCGGTAGGAGGGGAAACTAATGGGAGGACGGCAACCAAGTAGGAAAGGGAATAATACTATTTTTTACACATGAAATTCAGTTTCGTCGTGGGAAAGAATGTGAGCTATATTACCATTAGGTGGTAGTAATATATCCAAAGGTAAGAGTTCGGGAAATCAAAATTCTCATATAGAACGACGATTGGAAATGGATCATTTTTACCCATTAATTAGGGAGGTAGTCTATCACGCCGTGTAATTTTATTCTCAAAAGCTTTCTTAATGACGCAGGAAAAATTCCCAAATCATAAAGATCTCCGGTACATCACATATTTGCTATGGGGCTTAACTAACTCATTTTAATTCATTTTTTAATGAAACACATTGTGGATTTGTGGCATCTCGAACTGCAAAATACGTTACATTTTTACAGTCACATCTATTGCATTCTACTTTTGATTTTCCATTTTTTGACCCCTCGACCTCCAAAAATATAACTTTCCTGCAATATGAGCAAACTGAGTTTAATCGGTGGCACTGAATCGGTACACGTGAGTGTAGCTATTTGGAGAGTGTCCCGAGGAAGCCAATTTTTTAAATGATGGTTAACTGAAGTACAAATTTGATATAAAAATAATTTTAAATAAGCTTCGTAATATTATTTGCGTCCAATGTAAGTCTCTCTACCTCAGACACATCAATCAAAACGATGGAATCCACTAACGTATCTTTAAGTTTTTTCGTAGATGTATCTTTCCTTTTCAAGCAGATCATTTTAGATTTTATGCTGGATGTCCCCTTTGATATTTAATATTCCCTTCTTTCTGGCTTAAACTGCATAGAACTCTCGACTCATACACTTCCTTTCCTACCGTATTTCCACATATTGTGTGTTCTGTGTTTTTACTAATGTCGTATAAGTGGACTTTAGTAGATTCCATGCCAAAACCGACACAAAATGCTTTTTCTTCTTCGTCAACTGTTTCGGCTTTCAATGTCTGCCAACAATTTAGGTGTCAATGCAGGATCCTCTGAAGCTGAAGTTGTTAATCAATTCAACAGTTGGTATATCCTCTGAAATCAAAATATTGATAATTATTTATTAAACTGCTCGAAGCGTGGGAATTAATTACGGCAGCTACTTGTTTCCTAAAGTTAGAGCGATGTTGTTAATTAAAGCAGTAGCTGGTAGATCCTCTAAAGTTAAAGTGTTATCGTTTTGTTTGAGGAAAAAACTGGTCCAAGTCTTCAGTAATGCGATTTTCGAGCAACTCAGGAGTATGAGGAGTCCTGTTATTGACTCTATTAAAAAAAAAGACTTTGTATTGCGAACGTTTAATCGTGCGATGTAAAAAGGAGATCTGAAATTGACGCATTGCTGTGCAAGCACTGACGTGTTTTTTTTTGTTATTTCACTAATTCGTTCATATTATTGGAATTTTTAAGGGAAATTCCCATATTGAGATGTCGTTTTAACGTCACCAGTGAATTGATCAACTCTCTTATCATATCCCTGTGACACATATGATTCAAAATTGTGAAGCGTTTTTTGTCTGTAACACTTTTCTTGCCTCGTTACCTCCTGTATATTACTGGAACAGAGAGATCAATTACTCTACTTCTTTCAAGGTTTACTGCCAATCCAAGACTAAGATCCGTCTCATTGCGTGTAATTGCACCTACCATACCAGACCAAGACCCGTTCCCTAAATTAGCTCCAAAAGTTCTTTCAGGAGGAATTATGTACAGCGTTCTGAAAAAAAAATTGTTGATAAAATTTGATTAATTGTTATTTATTCAACATTTTAGTTTGTTTAATTTTTAAATCTTACGTAAAATTCATTAAATCTGCAATAATTTTCCAAATTTCATACAGAAATCCTTCTATTTTGAACCCATTTACGTCTTGTTCAACAATTGTAAGTGGAGGATTCTGAAGAAAAAAAAACAGATAGCACAATTCTCTGAAAAGCTGGTTATTAAAAATCCTAATTTGAACAATGGATATTTAATACAATGACTTACATCATTCTTTTGAAAAGTGTCACACTTTAGGATTAAGATCTTAGCAGCTCTTTTTATTCAGATGCAGATATTTTTGTTCCATAAGAGGAAATCTTTTCCAAAATCAGAGAACTTTTGAAGAAATGGTTCATTTGAAAATTTTGAGAACCTATCCAGTTCATATTATCCAATGAAATTTACTTTCTTCGTTGGTGGTTTATAATTAACTTTTTAGGTATATATTGAAATTTACATTTTATAGTGACTACATAGTTACTTATACAGGAGAGGACTTCAATAATAAACTTACGTGGATAACACTAGCTCTAAATTGATTTCCCAAAAAGTCTTGCAGAGATTTCTTCTGGTCCAATCTAAGATTTGAAATTTTACCATTGGACTCACGTTTTTTGAGTGGTAAAACACGCAATCGAAGACCAGAACCTGGATTGTACACTCGTTTAAGCTCAATTTCTGTAATCGTAAATGTCGCAACAATGACTTGACCATAAATTGGAATAAAAATATTTCGGAAAAATTCTTCTATTGATGAATTTCCCAGAAAGAATAACCATATTGATCCAGGAACACAAATCTGAAAGTGCAAAAATAAGAATTGAAGGTCACTCACCCATTTCACAGGCATTACTCGGAGATCAGACAAAAAAACAGCAGTATAATTGCGAAAGTTCGCACAAATTGAACTCTAGTAAACATTCATTCATTTTGAACATGGCAGTAGGGACGTAACCTAGATCTTATAATTAATTTAAATATCAAACATTTCACAAAGTTGTTGTCTGCACAAAGTTGTTTTACTAATCATCTAAACTTTTTCCACTCCATCTCATCAGACTGTGCAATTATCTACAAAAATTATTAATAGAAGTTACCAAATAAATAAATAATATATAGTGGAAAAGCAATTTAAAACTTTGTAAGGCCATGTGAAGGACAATAAAGTTCATTGATAAATGGATGTACAAATTTAATTAATGACAAAATGAAAATATACAAACGTATTGCACGGATAGATGACATGAAAAATTGATAGGTGAATGTAGACTACACATAGGCGAATAAAATTACACTTGGGAAAAAATGGAAATTGATTTTCACCTACTAAATACATGCTAAATACAAGTCATCTGCGTTCACATAATCACACAAGGTAAACATAACTTTTTTTTAGCAAGAAAGGAAAACTTTCGCTTTTTTCAGTTTTCGGTTAAAAATCCAAAACGGTGTATGCCGTAAGAAACGTAACCGTTACAAAAATAAAGAGCATAAATCCCCTACAATTAACGTCCGCCTGAATAGCACAGTCGTAATCGACAACCCAAAAACCTTTATTGGCAATTGGGATGGAACTCAAATTTCCTGATTTTTCAGACGTTCCTAAATTTAAAACGGTTCATTCACTTATACCATAAAAGTGGTAGAAAATTACATTTGACATCTAGTAAACACATACAACATCAAATTTGATCAATTTTAAGTACTTTTTATGAATAAGTTCAATATTATCATTGCATGGAAGTTTCGCTAAGTCGATTGCCCTTCTTACCCATAATTTGAATGTCGTTCTATTTGATGGTCAATCGAAATTGTTCTTACTTGAATATCAAGTTAAAGATGAAACACCACTTCAATCTAAACAATATCCCATACCTACTACAAAAAAAGAAGTTAGAGACATGATAAAGGAGATGTTAGAAATGGGCTTTATAGAACAAAGGTCGACGGCATAGGTTAACCCAGTTGAGATTAACCCTACGATGCATATGCAGGGTCTCCGAGACCCTGTTAGATATTATTCCATAAATGTATTTTTCAGTTTTAATCTGGCTTAACCCTCCTTTCTTTTATTCTCTCCTTCATGCTTTAGGAAGCCTCTCACAAATTTTGAGTCAAAATAATCCATTGGTTTGAATAAAAAATGAAATTGTCTGTCACACCTGAATACATATGCAAGGTCTCGGAACCCCTTTACTGATTTTATACAATACTAGCTGCGTACCCGCGGCTTTGCTCGCGTAAATTTTGTAATATACATGAAACTTTATTCTTCCTCACATTGAAATCCAGTGAAAATGTTATCCATTAATAATGGAGGTTTGATAGTACTGGTGTGTATCAATACCTCATTTTAACTGATGTAATTGGGAAGAAATTTTACAAACCCCAATTTCCCATTTCACCTCCTCAGGGATGAATTTTCGTTCCTCATAATACCCACTCGCCCAGGAACTCAACAATGGACTATTTCAAAATTTTGAACTACTAGATGGCTTATTAGATTCTGAATAGACAGTGTAAGGATGTCAGAAGTGTACAGTGACGATACTGACCACAGAGAACTAATAGAGTCACTTCATAGAACCACACGCCATATTGAAGATAGCTGAATGAACTTCAGTTCCTCAAGTATTGCATATTTTTCCGCAGTGTACACGCTGCAAAAGGAATGGAGGCGAAAAGAACGGGTGGTAATATGGCAGTAGAAAACAGCACAAACGGAATCATTCATTGCTGAGCCATCAGTGTATATGAACATATGATCCAAATAGAAGGTTCTTAGTTCTCTGAAATGCTGCTGGTAAACAGCAGCAGTAGTGTCCTGCTTCGAACGTTGAGACAGCCGAAATTCGATGGTCGGTTGCATGAAGAACCAAGGTAGTGTGAGAGAGTGTGGGTATTTCACCGGAGGAGGTAGTATGATGTCATTTTCCTCCAACAGATGTTTGAAGCGGACACCCGCTGGGCGCGGTAACGAAAGTCTTGCAGCGTAAGATGAACAAAATTTGGGGGAATGGATATGATGGCGAGTAGGGTGATCTGAGATCCCCATCACTTTCACTCCGTAATATCCAAGTAAAATATCACGTCTTCTGTTAAGTGATGGTTCGCAAGCGTCTACTAGTAAGCATTCTATGCGACTAGTGCGGAAGGCACCAGTTGCAATGCGGATTCCTGCATGATGGATACTGTTAAGGGGCCTGAGTATCGATGGTGAAGGGTAGGTGTTCTAACTACTGCCAATACGGGTGAAGCGTTATTAAGTGGTATACTGCGTAGTACTAGGGCAGAACAACTGCCTTTACGTACTGCCGTATATTCACCGTAGCCGGAAGAAGTCATGATCACGGAGACCGCAGTACAACAGATAATAGAAGAGATAAAACCACGAAAGGGTCCGGGCTATGATCAGATTACTGGTGAAGTACTTAAGCATCTCAAGCACCGTTATATGCCAGATATAACAAAAATTTTCAACGTGTGCCTCACAACAAATTATTTCCCGCGTGTTTGAAAAACGGGGGTGTTACGGCTGTTTTTGAAACCGCGAAACAGGGTCGTGCACAGTGTGTAGATACAAACTTCTGATCTTCCTGGGACTCATTGGTGCGTTTGATTTCAGATGGGAGGTGGTGAACCAACAGGTGGCTGCAATGGGAGTCACAACACCAATGCAGGAACTTCTCGCGTCGTATCTTAGTGAGCGACACGTCTATTTAGACACAGTGACAGAACGACTGTTCGGAAGACTGCATCAGGGTTGCCCACAAAGCATTCACATCGGACCGTTGTAGTGGCGTCTCGTATTAGATAAGATATCTCACGCCTTGGACGCTGCGGGCTACGGTTTCATAGCTTACGCGGACGACTTGGTGTTGGTGATACCTGGGAAAGGTAGGAACTCGAGAAGGAGGGGGCGGCTGCGCTAAACTATGTGATGCAGATCTGTAAGCTGGTGCAGTTAACAATATCGATGGATAAATCGCAAGGACTGGTCATTGGCGTAAAAAATAAGGGCAACAGTATGCATCACCCAATAATACGCGTGGTAGTCAACGGTTAAGCATCCACCAAAGTGTAAAAAATCTCAGATTGGTCTTCGAAGAAAAGCTTTCATTTACAGAGCATCTAGAGGAAACTGGGAAAAGAGTTAAGAAACTTGTATATAGTTGGAATAAATAAGCATTATATACCATTTGGAAAATTGCGCATGCTTTATCTCGGAGTATCCGGCCAATTCTGACTTACGGCTGTGTCGCTTGGTACGAACAATCAAAAAAGGAAGTATTGCGAGAGGAAATTATCTCTTTATCAACGAAGCAGCCTCAAACTATTGTACGGCGGATTCGAGAGCGTCTCCACCAAGGGCATCTTAGTGCTCTTATGCCTTTTACCAATTGATTTGTACATTGATCGAATTTGAATACGGTATATGGTGAGACGTAGCCAGTGCGTCACTCTTAATGATCGGGAGATAACATCAACTAAGTCAGGAGGGTGACAGCAAATAGATTCCGTCTTATGGGACTGTTTGTAGGTCCGTTGGCGAACTAACCAAGAGGGAGCGGATATACGCCGATTTATACCAGATGTACGTTACCCCGTCGCAAACAGACGTATGTTTAAACCTTAAAATACAACAATCGACATTTTGACAGAACTTACGGACATAAGACTTACTTGAAAAGACGCGGTATCGTACAAGATGATATTTGCATACGTGGAGAAGAAAGCGAGACAATCTACCACGTACTATTTGATTGTTGTATCAACGACCACGAACGGAACACATGGTACAATACGTTGAAGCGCAATGGTGTTTACACTTGGACCACATTGTCAGAGTTGATAAAGAGACAAGACTTGTACATGGCTTTCAATACTTACGTGAGGGAGATACTACTCATAAGAAAACATGCTAGATAGTAATCATTCCTACCTCCCCGTGGCTAGGATGGAAACCTCCCTAGCATGTACTAAGGGGGGCGAAAGGAACAACTGTGAAGCGGCAAAGAGAGAACATAGGATAGACAACAGAGAGGGGGAAGACCCCAATGAGACGTATCGGAGAAGTGATACTACGGCAATGCATCAGAAACAGACATGTATAGATCATGACACGGCGAGACACTATACTAGACGAGACATGGTTACACTATGCCATAAACCCCATTATTGGCTCTGAAGCCACGATACGGGAATTGGAATAAAATCAAAAAAAGTTAAATGAATACAGTCATAATCTAATACAGACCGAACACGACTTCTATACAAACGAAGAATGCAAGTGCGCTCTGCGCCTCATGATGATGCGAAGCAGCGAAGAAGGTTCAGTATTGGTGAATTACAACGGGATTGTAGATTTCGGATGTGATTGCGCCAAGTTAGTGTGCGGTCGAATGTGAGACACAGGAATTTTGCGGAGTCAACGAAAGGAAGACGTTCGTCACAAAGAAAAAAATCTGGATCAGTATGAAGATGGTATATTCTACAGAAATGCAAACAGCAATAAGACCACTATTTCTGCTCCTTGAGCGGGAATTGCGTCGGCGACTGTGGGTAGTCGATGCTACAGAGTCCGACTTTAAAGTGTCTGCGGGACCTTGGGAAGCTAGTTCTCTGCCGAGAACGACCCCGAGATGGACGTCGGGAAGATCGTTTATCAGCAGACTGCGGTTTCTCGATGATCGTAGAAGTAGAGGTGGAAACAGATGTCCGTTTCGGTTCAATCTTATACTTTGTTCGTATAAGTATCTTACACCCTAGGAATTCCACTTTCAAGGCGGAAGGATTATCAAAACAGGCCTGAGTTCCAGAGTTGCACATCGTTGGTTTCTGAATTGTTTTGAAATCCACCTTACAGCTAAAGGGAGCTGTAGGTGGTTTCTTCGCGCTGACCGCCGTTGCAAAGGATTTTGTTATTGCGACAGGATTCTTAATCATATAGCGACGCCTGGCCTCGGGAAAAGACTCCCTATCCGTAATGCGGATCTTCTGGATGTCCTTCTCCATCACATATTTAGATCATATGTTTGAATTGGAAGGATGGTTTTCCTTACAATTCACACAGCACGGAGAAGACGAGGAAGGTGACGACTCATGCGACGGCCAACCGCAAATAACACATATTGCACTATATGACTTGCAGCGGTCAAATGTGTGACCGAATCTCTGATATTTCAAGCATCGCAAAGGACTCAGCACATATTGTCGAGTACGCAGGATATAGAACCCACAGGAGTTGCTCTCTGGAAGAGAGGGTCGATCGAAGGTTAGAATCATAGTGGGATTGGGAACGAACTTCCCATGTACCTTCCTCATTACTCTTTAAATATTGACAAGACTTTTCTGCTCAAAAAATTCTTTCAGGTCTTCATCAGATTCTTGTGCAAAATCATTGTGGTCAACCACTCCTTTGCACAAGTTCAAGCTGGGGTGGGCGCTCATCTTGACCTTTAATCCGGCAATTTCGTTTATGGTTGTAATAAAGTCAATTTACATACCTGTACGTGCCTCCAGCAGAATGTCTCCGTTCCGCTGGCGCAGAACAGACTGCAGCTTACCAATGTTTTCATCGATTGTTTTCGCAAGACGAACCGCGCTTACAGACTTACACGTCTTTCCTTCCTCAGTACAACTCATGACAAGGAAGTGTGGCTTGGTCGCTCTCCTTTCAAAAAAACTGTTCAAGTCGACAGTTCGTGCACTAATCGCCTCTTCCTAGAGGAAGAGGGCAAAAATGGGGAGGAGGGACAAATAGGGACGGACTTATTTTCCACGCTTATGGATTTTAGTACATCCCCGTGTTCCCCACCCATCACAGAGTCCAACAAGGAGACACCCAACTGGGGTGCCATGGTTGACACGGGGATATAGCGGGGACACGCATGGTTCTTTAAGCAGGGTTGCCCAAACGTCGCCGACCAGCGGGAAGGACCTCTTGCGCACCCACTCCCCTCACCCTGGAGTTTAGTCGAAGACCTAGTCCGAGCCGATTGGTCGGGGGTGGGTTAGCCTCCGTACGTCCATCTCGATGAGACCGAGGCCAAAGCAAGCGTATTAGATGACGCATACAAGTAAATCCTTCTAGAGTTGCATGGCCTCTCAACTCGCCAGGACATCCATTCCCTCCGACACGGGTCGCCATACCCAGCAAACACATGGGTGAGCGTTCAGCACACAGAGGTCAATAAAGAAGATAAAACGAAAAAGTGAAAACTTAGGAATATTGGACAAAAGAAAAGTAAAAGGACAGAAATATTTGAGATCCTGCTCTTTATCCCACCGTCAGGACGTGGACCGGCTCACTTCGACGGCGTTATGGGAAATAACCTGTCCTCAAGACTGCATTGAAGATTGATGTGACAAATGCAATGGCTTTCGCAGGAAGATTTTTCATGATCAAGCCGGTAAGTAGGTCGTAGCCATCAGATTTCCGATGGTGTAGTTGTTTGGAGTTGGACGTCTTTAGATGAAAACGAACGGATTTGTTTGGACAATTGTAGGAGGCATCAAAAAATTATGTATCGTGAACTTTTCTTTTGATATTTCACTTGGAGAAGAACATAAAACATCAGAGAAATGCTTCGCAAAAGTGATCTTTGTCGCTGTTTCTGCAACTTCCATCTTGTATACGGATTGGGGATATTATTTGCTTAGGTGTTTTTAAATGTTTGGTAAATTTTCCGTAGAGAATAATCGGTTGCCTCAGTTCTTGTTAGTGATTCCATTTTCCATTTGAAAGAGTTATCCTTATAATATATCCGCCGAGCTGTGACTATGTTGCCAGTTTATTTTTGAAGTTTGCGTTTTGAAGGGGCGAAATAGTTTGGTTTGGATCTCTCTCTTGCGGGTGTAGCTGCTGAGTAGATCTGGTTAGTTAAATATTCGACAGCTTCTTCAATATCATAGGACATTTTCAGGGAACCATTTGCTTTTATGTTTGTTTGGGTTAGAAAGTTGAACTTATTCCAGTTAGTCTTTCTGCTGCAGAGGAATTGATCTTTTGGATGATTGTCTATAGATGAGCTGACAGATAATATGATAGGGGAATGGTCAGATGACAGGTCAAGGGATGAAAAGTCTTCAGTGACACTTTGGTAGAGGTCCTACACCAAAAAGATGTCGAGGATATCCGGTATTTTATTTGTATCTTTCGGCTAATAGGTAAGTTTTCCGGTTGAGAGTGGGGTCAGATTTTGCTTCATTTTAGCTTTATATAACTCTTTGCCTTTGGAATTTGTAATTCTGGATCCCCAGAAGTGATGTTTTGCGTTGAAATCGCCACCCGCTATGAAACGTGGGTCAAGGGAGGAAAAAATAGTTGAAATTGTTGAGTATTTACTCGAAGTTTGGGTGGGCTGTATATTGCAGAAACGGTAAGTATACCGCACTCGTCGGTTATTTGTATCGAAGTTCCTTGTAAGAAGTCATCATGATGATGTAGGTGTTCATGAAGACTGACCGACTGGCGTACGAGGATGGCGCTTCCTCCCTGGGCAGTACCGTCTGCGTGGTTAGTACTATACAAGTTATAACCTTTAATGTTAACATAAGTTCTGTTTGTAAAATGGGATTCAGATAGAAGCATTATGTCGATTTCAGAATGATGAAGATAATACTCAAGTTCATTTTAATGTTGTTCTAACCCATTTGCATTCCACGCTACTATTTTATATGAATTGTACATTGTAACATTTTAAACTGGCCGAGGTTATTACGAAGGGATTTTTCTGATTTTTATGGTTAACTAAGGATAGTGATAATCATTTTGTTTTCGTAAAGGTGAATTTTTCTTCTTGTATTAATTGATGAGAGACAGAAACAAACTGTGAATAATTACCCATGGGAATTAATAAGTTTGAAGATAATGGTGGTAATGACCTTCAGGAGAAAGTTAATTTGTTGGCTTTGTTGTATGAGTAAATTTTCGAATCACTGGGATGAGCTTTGGAAGATAGTTACAAATTTGTCGAATTGATTAGGGTTACGGTGAATGGGATTTGTATTGACTGCTTCAGCATATCTTTTGGGATGGGGTGTCTGAGGATGTGAACTGGAAGTACTCTCACGTAGGAAAGAAGAAGGGTGGGTCTGGTTCAGGCTTATGACAATCTTATTGTTGATGTTGTGAGCGCCTACTTTGTATGAGGTAAGGTCTTTGTGCGCCTTATGCGAGGGTTCTCATCTCGTAAATTACATGGGCTGTCAGGTATATCAATCTATATGCATGAGAAAGGGATACGATTCTGCAAGTAAACCGCTTGAGATACGTAGAAAAATATCCGTGCCGCGTTAGAAAATCCATTACATATGGATTGGGTGAAAACCATTTTTTATTTTGATGGCGGTATGTTATCATTAGTACATACTCATGCATAAGTTATCCATTTACAGTGTAGTCACATCTGGTTTGCCATGCATTTATTAATTCCTGGAGCAACTTCCGTGTCAAGTTCTTGTAATTTCCTGTTATTTCTTCTCCATTGATGATTAATGTTCTACTTCTTTTGACCCCCCGATGTACTTTTGTATATATAGATCGATAGGCATAACTCCATTTATGACCTCTAGCGCTACACTGGAGATGGAACCATATCCACCAGTAATTTTCCTTAAAGATATTCTTTGTATTTGTTTTAGTTTTCTTCGTAGCTCACGTATGCCATCTTATGACCCCGAATGCTACATCATACACTAGTATATTTCGTAATGCCCCTTTATACAATGTTACAATATCCTCATTTTCTATGTTAAATTTATTGATCCCTACCCGCTGACGATTCTAATAAATATTTTATTTTATTTTTTGCACTGAGTATTCTATATGTTCCTTGAATAATAGTTTTTCATCCAAATATCCTAAATATCTTATTTTTTAACAAATTGTATATTTTGTCCCGAAAGTTTCACTATAAGATTTTTCCTTTTTTCTCTAGATGAACCTATTCACATTGCCTTTGTCTTTGATTTTGATAATTTTAATTGACTAATGGAACATAAGTTTTCTGAACGATTTATTGTGATTTTGTTTCCATACTGCTTCTACTGGTTGCTTCCACCAATGCTGCCGAATCATCTGCACAAGTAATAAATTTAATATTTAGACTTTCTAAGTAACATAACATTTTGTTCATTATAATATTCCAAAAAATCCATACGAGCCCTGTGGATACCCCTTGATGCCTTACGGAATATTTTCTCTTTTGCAATTTTTAAATACATATATGTTCTGAAAGTAAGATGTTAACAAATTAAATATATATTTCGGAATTTCCATTTGCCTTAATTCTTGAAATAAAATTCTCCAACTGGCCGCATCAAATGCTCCTTCAATATCGATAAAGACACACAAACAATATTTCACCTCTCGCTCGTTTATGTCATTTAATAGACGTTTTACAGCATCTTCAGTACTTTTTCGTTCTCTGAATCCATTCTGTCGCTCGTGGATGAAGCCTTGGATTTTAATATATTGTTGGGGTTTATGTCCCATCCATTTGTCTCAAACTTTGCCCAATGTTGGCACCAGCGATATCGGTCTATAAGATTTCGGGTTTTGAGAGTCTTTTGTCTCACATTTCAAGAATAATGTTACTTCTACAATTTTCCATAGTTGAGGGAAATATGCAAGTTGAGGTACACATGTTGTATAATTTGTGAAATTCATCCTGTATGTAATTGTAGCTTTCCTGTACCATATCATGCGAGATTCGATCATAACTGCTGGATTTCTCCTTTTTCAAGATTAATATTATGTTCTGCATTTCCTCCTTTGTCATCTCTTGTATAGTATCTATTTCTTCTTCAGCCCATTTCTCAGGTTTGTCTTCTTTTACTGAAAATAGTTCTTCAACTACACTTTAATGCGAGTTCCTCAGCGATGGCCTCGGAGGAAATTAGAAGCTTCTCATTTACATGGAGACCGGAGATGAAAACAAGGACTACGAGCCATGTATCGTCCACACTTTCCGCCACACGACAGATTGTGGGGTATGGCTTCGTAGAGATGAAATGTAAACATTTTAGGAAGTTGACTCACTTCCTCGAGTAGTTCTTATTGCTCTGGTCTGTTCCTTTTCGATCAAATGTACTAAATGAGATCCTTAAACGGAATACTGGTTAAGCCGCGCTAAAGATTTCTTTCTAGCGGTGACAACCTTGAACTGGGCAACGCCTTGGATCACATGATGTTTAGGGATGGCGGCATCGAGAACTACGTTAGTGAAGTGGGATACCGTGGCTACTACTTCAACGAAATGCTCATCTAAACGTTTGATATTACGTTCAAATATATCCTATTCTTAATATTTCAATATCTACTGAAAAAAATGAGTAACTAAGGCTCAAAACACGTTCATGTGTATAAGAGTTGGGTAATGGTCACTCCCATACAGATTATCGAATAAAGTACAGTACAGTCTAAGACTGGGGAAAAAGAAGAACTGCAGAAGGCTAAATCAAGTACCGAGAGAGATCCGGAGGCTGTTCAGAAATGGGTAAAGCGGCCTGTGTTAAGAAGCATCTGGCTGATTTGATGGGTCAGTGGGAGACACACTTACTAATGCGAAAGGGTTGCCTTATCTGTAGGCTCGCTGCAACGCGAGCGATAATTCGAGAGAACGACGCATCGTTGTCTCGGTGAGTGTATACCCCACCCTAATGGTAAGAAAATTTGTGCGTCGATTGCAGTAAGATTGTGTTTTTTACAGCGTGGTCACAATGCTTTGTGAAAGTCACTATCCGTTCTATATATAAAAAGATTTCAAATGAAGGGAGCAAAATGCACTTTTCTCAATTTTTTATGAAAAAGAAAACAAAACTGTTGAAGCGATTAACGTTAATTTTAGTGTGATAACACATCAAGCAATTCCCTGTCTTATTCACTTAAAAAAAATTCCCGCGGTCACTCAATTGAAAGTGATCGAGGATATGGTGTTGGAAACCACCTTATTGGTGGTGGTTAGATGATGACACTTAATTTTTATTAAAATGCTTTTCATCGCGAATTTAGCGATTTTAATGTCAGAAAAACCCAATTTTCCAAGGGAGATAAAATATAGAAGAAAGTGTATTGCAATGGATTTCTCCCATTGAGGAAAAAACATGTAACCTTGAACCTTGGACAAGCAAACACCATTCTGAGTTGTCTTGGAGCATTTGAAACACATTTTCTTCAGAGGAAGTGAGGGGACAGGAGAGGGTCCTTTTGGTGTGGGTAATTTTTTAATCTCAACTTCTCGAGTGAACATATTGAGTGTGTATACATGAGATCAGCTGTCCCGGACAAGATGAAGTGTGATACTTTTGCTTAATTCTTTCGAAATTTGCATATTCCACAACATTTCTTTCTTAACCCATCTTTCGATCCCTAACTTATCCTAACCCAACCCTAAGGTGTAAGGCGATCCTTGCTGATGGGGTGCATGGCATACGGGAGATGTATCAGAAACAGAGCCCTGGGATACCTGGCGACGTCCCTTGTATAATAGCTTTGCCTAGACATGCGGGGCTCGGTGAGTGTATACCCCAGCTTTGCCTAGGTGGACAGTAGACTTCCTTAGCTTCTCGTGGGAATCTTATGGATTCTGCCAACAAAAACAAAAATTTCAATAAACCGGAGAGCTCCTCTGGGACTTCTGAAGGTAACGATGAAGAGATATCTGAGGAGACCTCCTCTGAGGTCCACTCAGACTCTACCTCTTCAAGGGTGAAGGGACACACGACTGATGTGGACAACCTTAACCTCAAGAAGAGGAACCGCTATGGTGCGGTGAAGAAGAGGAGGAGGGCAGCGGCGGCACGGGGTGAGGTTCGGTAAGGGCCTAACCATGGGACTTCGGGACCTTCGAGAGGACACTCTCGGCCCAGGAGTAAGGCATGTATACTATAGGTATGAACGCTTGGGCAATACCAGGATCCATTACCAGGGACCAAGTAGCTGTACAAGTGAGATATAAAGAGGAGTAACAGAACAAAGATCTTGTTGTTCCCTCAGCATACTTTCCTGGTGACTCTGACTCCCCACCCCCGGAGGAGTTCAGAAAACTGGTAGTATGTTGCAAAAGATAGGGACTCAACCTGGTGGTGGATTGTGACGCCAATGCCATCACGGCATTTGGGGGTGCACAGACAACAATCGACCGGGCGAGGAATTGATCGCATATTTGTGTACAACTGACTTAGAGATCATGAATATAGGAGACATTCCGACCTTCAGCAACCGCAGGAGTGAAGGATTCATAGACCTAACTCTGGGCTCCATGGATATCATGGATTATTTCATGAACTTGAGAGTTTCTAGGGAACCCTCCTTGTCATACCACAGTCACATTGTGTTTAACATAAAGGGCTCGTTCAAGAGTGAATCCTATAGAAACCCAGACGGACCGACTGAGTCTCGTTCAGGGAGGACTTGAGAAGGGGACTGAAGAATGATATTCTGTATAGGAATACCAGCAAAGGAGAACTGGAGCTGCAGGTTATCTATGGGACTCAGACTTTAGTTTATTGTTATGAGATGAATTACCCCGAGAGGAGAAAGTCGACAGGTAACTTTAGATGGAATAGCTACCTGAAAAACCTAAGGTGGAGGACAAGAAAGCTGTGGAATAGACACAGGACACTAAGGGATCAGGTAAGCAGGGTCGCCTTTCAGGAGTAAAAGAGGGAATATGTGGCGGATGTTAGGAAGGCTTCCAGGAAATCCTGAAGGCAGTTCTGTGACGATATTCAGAACCAGTATAAAGCATCTAGACTTCATAGAATTCTTAGTAAGGACACTAAGGTCAGACTCGGTACCTTGGAGGTTTCCTCAGGAAACTTCACGTCAAATGAGGAGGAAACTCTGAGCCTGTTGCTGCATACGCACTTTCCTGGAGCAACAACCACAAATAGTGAGGTGGAATCAGTAGGATCCCGCTGGTCTGATAAAGGAGAAAGGAATGAGGCGACGGAGATCGTTACTCATAATATAGTGAAATGGGTAATATCATCTTTTGCACCTTTCAAAATCCCAGGAGTGGATGGGGGCACTTCTGCAGAAGGGCGGGGAGGACATCATACCACATCATGTTAGGATATACAGGGGATATGCACATTACTTGTGAAGACAGCCAAAGTGGTCTTAATACCCAAGCCTGGCAGACCATGTCACACCAGGCCTAAGGACTATTGTCCTATAAGTCTAACTGTTTTTCGTTTGAAAACTTTGGAGAGATTGGTAGACAGGTATATCAGGGAGAGGGTGCTGAGGGATCGACCACTGCATCCTCTTCAGCATGCCTATCAGCAAGGGAAATCAGTTGGAACGACTCTTCACCAGCTAGTGACGAGACTGGAGAATATCCTTGACCAGCAACGGTTAGCTATGTTTCTTTTCCTGGATATAGAGGGGGATTTAACCGTACTATGCTAAACGCTATAAAGCTTAGCCTAGTGAAAAGAAGAGTTAGTGTTACACTATCAAAAAGGATTACAGTCTCCTTGCAAGTTCTTCTATCCCTCAACACTGTTATGTTGAGGGCTATCATAGACAAGGGGTGTCCACAAGGTGGAGTATTGTCACCAATTCTGTGGTGATGGATGATCTACTTATCAGACTCAATGTCAGGGGAACCTATACCTTGGGCTACGCTGATGATATCAACTACGTGGACACGGGCAATTTTCCCAGTACGGTTACGGAGCTCATGGAGGGCTCCTTACGTAGGGTGGAGAAATGGTGTCAGGAAACATGCTTGTCAGTTAACCCTGACAAGACGGAACTAGTTGTTTTCACGAGGAGACAGAGGCTCGATGACCTGTCGGAGACCTTCTTATTTTGGAAAAGAGTAGTCAGATCAACTTCAGGTAGGTATCTCGGGGTGATCTTCGATGCCAGGCTAAGTTGGACAAAACATATTAATTATAAGGTGGAAAAGGCGCGCAAAATCTTGTGCCATGTCTTGAATCTATTAGGAGGACATGGGGACTAGGACCAAAAGTGGTCCACTGGCTCTATGTTGCTGTCATAAGACCTACAATCACCTTCGCGTCACTGGTTTGGTGTCCTGGCTCTGGGGTATGGACGGCAATTACCAGGTTAAAAAGTATACAAAGACTAGCTTGTTTAAGAATAACCAGCTAAGTTGGACACTTCTCCGGTCAATGCCATGGAGGTACTTCTATGCCTACCTCCGCTGCACTTATATATTAAGGAGCTGGGAAGCATGGGCGTATATCGCCTATGGTCACTCGGTGGGTGATCCTTTAAAATCCCTCGCAAAGGAAACACGGCAATCCTGACAAGGTTCCAGGTAGCGTGACCTTTGGCAGGAATGATTGGGTACCTGATGGGGTCCGGGTATAACTTATACTATAAATTTTACGTGGTAATCCCCACGAGAGAGGATTGGGTCACGGGCAGGGGGCCACGTTTCGTTTACGGAGGACTCACGGACGGGAGCGGGGACTGGTGCCAGGATCTGGGGGCCTAATACGAGACTACACCTCTCTTTAGGGGGATACACCACAGTTTTCCAGGCAGAAGTATTTGCTATACTGGTCTACGTTAATTACATACAGAATATGTCTCGACTTAGTGGTCGCTTTAATATATGCAGTGACAGTATATTTTAGATTTTGTAAAAAATATCTTATAAAATGTTTTAATTCTCCCATTGAAATTAAGAGCAAATGTAATATGAATTCATCATTAAAATTATGTACTGAATCATAGTTATGTCAAAATATTTTAAGTAATCATTCAGTAAAATATAGAAATACTGTACTGAAAACTTTTATAGTAATCACAATATTTCGTGAGTACAAGTTCATTCAATCATATACGGTTGATTATCTTAGCATTCTATCTCAATATGGATATCAAGCCCAGAATTTTCTTCGGTTTCCTTTGTATATTGATCGGACTAGATTAATAATATGACGACAATGATAGGACTTGATGGAGTGGCATCTTGCTTCCTTCCGGAGAGTCAATTAGCTGACTGTCCTCTTCGTAGTCACACAGTTTTATCACCTGTTACTCCTCAGCAATTTATTAAATATGTTTTCTGACTTGTGTCTAAGACGATTAGATGCAATGAAATACTGAGGGTGAGGAAAACAATATAAGAAAATATAATGATGTCCCACCATGATAGGCAGATCATAGCGATTGCAGTCATTGATTTTGTATGGAAACACGTGAGCTCATTAAGTGCAATCTCGTGGGACAAACCAGGCGAAATGAAGTCATCATAATGCTTTTTAATATCCCAAAATCAAAGCAAATATTTAGTATACTACGTTTATATTCTAAATAGTTATAACAAATAGTTGAAACAAACAAATTATTAAGAACAAATTCATAAACAAAGGTTTCAGAAAAATTTAAGAAATTATAACTACGACTCCAAAACAAAACTAACGTAAAATATTGGATAATGATTTTTTTTCTTATAAATGTAATAAGCAAATAGAAATGAATATGATTGATATTTTGTTCTGATACTATTCAAATATTTGCGGGTCATATTTCATAATGCGTCACATCTTAAAATAAGACAAAATAAATATTATTAAAGTTCATAATTTCGAATTCATTTAAAATTAGAAATAACGTGATTTCAAACTTTGTACTGACAAAGTAATCCAAACGTAAAAGAATAAATTTCGTTGTTATTTCAAGCTTCTTTTAATTGGTACGACAAATAAATAATTGAGAAAAGCGAAACAAGTGTGTAATTTTATTCTATTGTGAATTACTGGCCATACGAGAATGAATAAATACTGCGTTACGTGAATCGAGTTCGTAGAGTGGTAGTCTTATTGATATAATGATCCCGCTGCTATCCTCTGAACATTACCTGTTCGCGTACAAAAGAAGAGCTGATGTGAAGAGAGGAAATGGGTAGTACTGCGTTTAGAACTGGATATGTCTTGCACGTAGGGAACCAAGGTTGATCTCGGTCGATGGGTGCAGTCACTGTGGCCACAGCTTCACAGGCCAAACGCCGTTGGGCAAATACCAGCCATCCTAACAAAAGACTCAAAATTATCCAAATGCACATTTCTGAATTTTCTTAACGAGCTTCAAAGCAATTTTCATATCTTCAAATTCCCAGAGAATTAATCAAAAACAACATAGACGTAAACATTGTTCCAAACGTAAAAGTAATAATAATTTTGTATGAAGTAATGTTAATAACTATATGTTTAGAACACCTGCTAACACATAATTACAATTGAATATCAGGTCAAAACGAAACATTAAAATACCAATTCATATATAACAAAAGTGCATGACCATCAGATCAAGATCAACAGAATAAAACTTTGGACGGTAGTGCAGAAAGAAATCACCATCTCAATTCATCAGTTTAATTTCTTTTTCATTTTATTTTTCTCTTTTGCCCATGCTTTAAATAGAGTCAATTAGTCTTCTATAACAGGAAAAAATGAGAATATAATGAGTAAGAAAAAAATAGTTAAAAGGCTTCTCTTAAAAGTACAGGGAACAATGCACGTCACTGATTAACAGAGTTGTTTTTCATAATTCCGGAATATTTACAAAATTTTATCCTGTTCATCTTTGTCTGGTCAAGCACTTCTTAATCTCTCGAAGATAAGCATGCAACGACTGGACTATAGCAAGGTGGAGCCAACTGTTATTTTAGTTTCGGATTCAAATTGCGAAGAATATATGCCAAGGAAAGCATCTCCAAACGTTTAGCTATTCTTATACTGAATTATATTACTTAGAACTATATAATTTTAGACTGTATGACAATAAACCTGCATACATTGATCGAGTTTCGGAACTTGTACTTTTAACATACTTGTAACTTGTAATATTTTTACGCAAGAAGCCCAGATGGATGATCCGAATGTGTGATCACAAGGTACCTGTTTGCAGTCACACTTCGGTTCGTTTTTAAACATCATTTTCGTCAATATTGCTGACAATTTTACCGGTTCTATAGGTAATATTGTAACGATTTTTACTCAAGAATCTCACTTTATATCGCTTCATGTAATAATAATAATAATAATAATAATAATAATAATAATCCCACTATGGCATCGTCAATAGGAATACATCGCTGTTGGCTATTCCACAAACTCTGGGTCCGAAGATTAAACCACCACAACACGATCGATGTAGTAACAACAATCCCGCTATCGCTTTACAAAATACAACTATTTCTTAAAAATTAAGAGAAGAGATACGCAATACAAAGGAAATTCTCGAACGTCAACTGAAGCTAGATTTAGAAATTTTTGTAAATAAGTAACTGCAACGATTTACAAGCATGCTATTAGGACGGACAGGAGATTATGAGGTTTTTTAGATGTCCTGACAGAGGAATTAGAATGCTTCGCATGAAATATGAAAGTACTAATGGAAAAGCAATATTGATATTGCTTGCATTCAGGAATGTTATGCGATCAAGGAAAGATTGTCATTTGTCCTAAAGAGTTCTTTTATGCTACGGAAGTGTCTATGAAAATAACTAGGCAATGTTCCTAGTATCAATAACTAACCACTTTTACTTACTAACCACTTCTACTAACCCCTCCACGTGGGCCAAGTTGTTGGTAAACACTACCGTTCAGGCTAAGACAGTTAAAAAGCTGCATGTGCATGCTTGCCTTAGCATTTGGTATCATGTAAGTTTATTCTCACGTTGAATGGGTATGCTACTATTGGTTGCGCACTTCTGTAGTATAACTCAAAGAAGAGAGTCGCTCACCACTACAGTGCCTCCCGTCCTCCCGAGCGCACCCTACTAGCTACCAAGTGTACTGTTTCACTAACTACAAGCAAGTGACACGGTCTACCGAACATATTATTACCTACACTCGTTCCGGATAAACGATTAGCGCTGCTACCGGACTTCCAAGTAACTACGTCTCCACACGTAAAATCATGTGTAGTACAAGGTGCGTTCAAATTATAACACCTCCGATTCTTTTCTCAGAACTGGAATCAGATAGGAACATGCGGTTTGTTTTTAAAATACGCGGACACGCTTTGTCAATGACTTTCTTCGAGCCGCTCCACTCGTAGAGGAAAATATGTTCAACAATTAGTGCACTCAATTAATAAGTGGGGTTAAAAAAATTTACTCTCGATCCATTTAAATAACGCGCCGCGAGATTCAAGTGTTATGAAGGGGGCGCGTCGAGTCTGCCGGGTGAGAAACTTTGAGTACTTCAAGCATGTCATAAGACCTCCAATCAGGGACAAACGACACCTCCCTCCTCACCCCTCGCACAACGTAGCGCAACACAACTGGGAAGACTCTCTCTCGCTCACCGACGTTCACGAGGACAAGAAGCCTCCCTCACCTGATAGCAAAAAAACGCGCACTTAAAGATTAGTGTAGGGCAAGTGTGCAAACGTTGCACGAAGCGTAGGACGTAGTGAAAGAAACCTCATTGTTTTTTAAACACTTTTGCGCGTTAATTGGAGGGATTTCCGAGCGAGCATTCAGCTTATAAACTGAATTACAGCAAGCTTCGCTGTCGTGGGAATCGCCTAATACGAACTTCTCCTACTTCGCCGCTACAAGGAAGGAGGAAGAAAGACGACGTCGTGAGGTATATGAGTTGAGTATACGGCGTTTTCTCTTCGAGCAACGAGTCTGCGCTATGAGCAGCGAATAACTGCGTTCTAGTACCAACTTGAATCAGTGTGGTCATTCTGGGAGTATTCATTTGCTGCCCAGTGCAAATCTCGTCGTTGCACTTAGATTACCCTCCGAGTTATCCTAGGCACAAAAGCGTCAGTAGCGATCGTAATTTAGGTAATTCCATTTATTACGTACTTTGCGCATACGGCCATGCATAAGGGGGGGATGACCAAAGGGGCATCACATTATGGAATCTTTGCAGCGGGAACTTCAAAAGAAAATGACGTCATCGAACTCCATTACCAGCTTTCTTGTCTGATGCAACAAATAAAACTATCAATGTCCAAGTGGTCCTCTAATTCGAAACAATTAGTAGTTATTTGAGTGACAGAAGAACGTCAAATTTCACCAAACACCAACCTGTTGGGACTCACGTGCAATATTCAAAGTGACACTTTCAGTATTAACCATCGTAATATTTTAAGGCATACCAATGATCAACCAATCACTAAAAGACGCCTCCTTCAGTCTACGGCGAGTTTCTATGATCCTCTCTGGATATCTATCAGAGGAAAAATTCTATTCCAGGACACTTGGTGCAGGGGACTACGCTGAAACGAGATTTTGCCACATAATCTCGCTATTCGTTGGCGAAATTGGATCTCAACTTTTCCAATATTGTCGAGTATCAGTATTCCGCGATAGGTAATCTCTTCTGAGCACCATTTATCTCAGTACCACGTTTGCTGTTACGCACGTGAAAGGGCATATGGCGCAGCTCTGTACGTTGGATCGGTTGTGTCTGACACTGCAACAGTTCATCTCATGTGCAATAAAACCAGACTAGCTTCAGTAAAACGAGTCTCTCTTCCGCGACTGGAATAATTGCCAACAGTAATAGGAGTCAGGATTCTTATCTATTTTCGCAACGCCACACCATTTAAAAGATCAGATGCAATATTATTGACACATGCAACAGATGCTCTTGGATCGATCCAAATCGCTGGAAAACGTTAATTTCCAACCGCGTGACAAAGATCTAGACTCACTCGACTACATCTCAGTGCCGACAATGCTTAGGAATTGACAATCCAGCCGATCATTTTTCCAGAGGACTAACACTGGAGAACATTGATATCCTTACAACATGGATGCATGGCCCACCTTAACTTGCACGAGAGCCGTGTCATTGGCCACAGTGCTCAATTCCACCCACATCACTCCAAGAAGCCAAGACTCAAAATCAAGTGCTCCACACTGAATCACGGGAACCTATGGTGGACGCCACAAGATTTAACTCCTTCGGGAAATTGTTGCACGTTACAACATTAATCTTTCGCTGTATCAAAATTCTCAAGGACAAAAAGAAAATTCTAGGATATACCACTAGGAGTTGACCACATCATGCGAATTTTGGATTCGGGAAGTCCAAGAAGTATACTTCCCCACAGCATTCGATGCCTTAAGAAAAAATCTACCGGTACCATTCACGTCCAATATCGCTCGCTTCAATCCGTTCTTGCAAAATGATATTATATACATCGGGGGTCGTCTACGATTTGCAGACCTCACATAAACGTAGCAGCATCCATTTCTCATTGATGCACGACATCAATTCACTCAGTTACTGATACGTCAAATGCATGTCCGACTCGATCACATAGGAGTACGCGTCTTGCTCTCTGAACTTCGCACAAAGTTTTGGATATTCAGAACGCGACAAAGAGTCAAGAAGATCCTCAACTCAAGTCTTCCATGCAAATTGGCTAAAGCATTACCAGGCCACCAGATCGAAGCTCCTATCCCAGAAGATCGTACGCGACAAGGAATCCATTACTGGATTCCTAGGTCGCCGGTCCGTTGTTCTAGGAGGGGAGCACAACACATCACAAAAGCTACATCAGTCTTTTCACTTGCACCACGACACGAGCGTTACATATGGAACTCTCAAGTAATATGACCACGTGGATAACGAGGCACTTACGGTGAGCATTGGTGAGCGTGGAGACCGCCATTAACTGCCGACCAATAACTGAGGACCACGATTACACTAATGTGCTGACTGGACTAGAACCAACGTCTAGAAGTAACTTCACCAAGACTTACAGACTACAGGTAAAATATGGTGTTTTCTGGAGACGGTGGACTAAAGGCCACTTCTTAGAATTACAAAACTTTCACAAAGTACGACTCTCACGTGGAAGAGAATCTCTCTCTTGCGTGGGAGACATCGTTTTATTGCAGGAGGACTAACGGCTACACCTCTCATGAAAGAAGGCTCTTCTGGTCAGCGTTCTTCCAGGTCGCGACGGTAAAATAGGACAGTCCGTCTGCGTACAGCTGATGGGCCACGAAACAACACGTCTCTATGGTCATCCCCCTGGAGATAGACCAGGGTGGGGAGGATATTGGGAACTCAACTGTACCCTGGTGGAGCCTTGTATAATTATGTTTGTAGACGTATCTTACTACATATACGGCGAAACGCGTACCTTACTACGTATACGATGAAACTCCCCCATGCATTAACACATAAAAGATGCATGTTGTTACGCCGAGGCATTACACGCCACGTTGTTTATGCCGTCGTCAAGACGAAGGACTCAGAGACTCAAGATCCAAGACCAGAAAAATTCACACCGTCCGCAAGAGAGTCTCTACATACCATACTATTTGTAAACATTAGAAGACTCCATGAGACACACGCGTCGTATGTATCATCAAGCGTACGTCGTCTATTTACTAAGAAACTTGGATCTGATTATTAAGAAGTTTCGAGAAAGCTTTAATAGACGAACCTCGACGCTGTGTTACGTTGTTAACGCGTCGAGGATGTTCAAGTATAAGTCATCTGTCAAAGTTTAGCTTATAGCAACAGCAACGGCTGGAAATCAGTACGACGGATTCTCTTGATGAGTGAACATCGTCTCCGATCATAACCTCTATCAAGAAATCCAGCTCTGCGTAATAGCCCGATCTGCGGCAAAAACTATCTTCAGAGGCCACGAGACGCCCTCTTACGATATATTACACAACGCAACGGCAGAAGCTTGGACGAAAGCGCCACCTCGCGGCAGACGGCAGAACCTCGTACTCCAACGCAACACCATCATCTGGCCAAACTATCTACAGGACCTCGTACCGAAGCGCCACCTCACCACAGACGGCAGAAGTTCTATTACCAACGACCAAATCATTCGAAGTCGTGAGTCGTACAAAAAGGAAACTAACTGTTCATATAACTTTTATACCTGTTGTTGTCACCTTGGTACTTTGGTACCTATTACTTGTTTACATTCAAACTGCAAAAATAAACCTTGTCCTGCATAACCTTGAATATTTATTTTGGAAGGAGGAATCTTATTGCGAAGCAAGTCTCCATATCGAGACTTGTGAAGTAATAAAAATCTCTTCCCCGTAAATGTTCATCTATGTATTCTGTTTTTATTCCTTGTAAGTTTTTGACTTGAGTAAAGATGACGGCTTAGTACGTACTGAGTTTTATTCCACTACAAAATATGGAGATGATGAAGTGGAAAATAAGAGAGCAGATAAAGCAGCAAGAGGAGTGTTAAGACGGAATATATTATGAGGAGTGTGTAGATTGAGTTATGCAAAGAAAGGTGTAGAAAGGTCATACATCGGTCACAGTTCCTTCTATATCCACCATCTCAGCATCCAATTCCTCTTCTTCATCATTTTTCTGTCCTCCGTGTAATCATTCTACATTTAGAATGGATGTAGAAGGAGCTGTGGAAAGGAAAATAAAGTGGCTGAAATTGAGAGAAATAGTGGGAAAGTTAAAAAAGAAAAGCGTCTAGCTATGATTCACTTACTTATGAAATGCTTGAAGAATTAATGGATTTATATGAGAGAGAGAGAGCTGTTGGAGTTATATAATATTTGCATTGAAAATGGTTACTTTCCGAAAGTTTGGAAAATAATAGAGGTGGCGTTATTCTTGAAAGGACAAAATAGAAATTGAAAACTTGCCAAATTCATATCGACCCATTTCTCTAGTACCTACATTTGGGAAAATATTGGATAAATGGATATCGCAGAGAATTGAAGAATATATAGAGAAAGAAAGAAATTATATGATCGACAATATGAGTTTTGGAAGGTTAAGTCCACAACAAACCCTGTAGAAAGACTTCTGGATAATATAGCAGAAAGGAAAGGATAAGGATATCCTTTGTATTTACGTGGAGACTTTTGACAACGCAAAATGGGATGTTATTAACAGTACATTCTGGAAAATAGGGATTCCACGTTACATACGGCAAATATCTTACTTTCAATATAAGAATTGGAAATGCGAAAATATTGACACCGGCATGAAAAGGGTGTCCGAAGGGTTCAGCGATCGGCCCAATATTATGGAATATTGTTATGAACAATATATTGTTGTATTTTAAACGATAGAGAATCAGATATGTTTGCATATGCGGATGGTTTTGTAGTTCAGGTGGAGACGAATAGTTGAAGAGAGTAAGAGCGAAGGAGTGAACAGATACTGACAAAATTAAAAGACATTATAAAAGGAATTAAGCTGTATTTTCGCCAGAGAAAATACAAGAACATGGGTTTGGTTTCTAAGAGCAGAAGAGATCCCGCTATAAAACTAAGTGAACAGAGTATACAAATTGTCGGGGAAATTAAATATCTCGCAATTATTATCGATGATAAGCTAAATTTCGATTGGCAGACGAGATAGGAAAATCATACAAGGGAAGATCAATGTATAAATATAGATAGTAATATATAAATACTCGTATATGGATAGTGAGATTTGTGGAACAGAAGTACATAGAACTGACAAAATACGGAGTATAGAAGACAAAGAAGAATTATTGAAAACAAAGGAACGTTACTGGAAATTCATGGAGTACATGACAGAATTACGAAAAAAAATTTTTTTAAAGCGCAGTAAATGAATAGATGGTAGGTGAGCGTCCACCTTCACGTGGCGGATGAAAACATGACGGAACAACATTGGTCACTGCTTAGAGATGTTTTAAATGATTTAAAAAAGGAATTACGAGACAAAATATTCAATAATTCAATTCAATTCTTGCAATATTCATTCTTGCAATTACTTGTGTTAAAGGCAAGATGGTCAAAGTACCCTTCTTTAGGTCAAAATGAATGAAAAGAAACTAATATTTGTTGAGTTGTGTTACACATATATAAGTGTATAACAGCTGTATAGGTTTTTTCATGTGACAAATACTTTTTCATCTCGTCAGTCTTCTCCAATATGGAGTAATAATCCAATGGATTCGTATTACACCATTTCCGCTCCGTGCTCACTCAGGTTGGCTTCACGCTCGTTTCCTACTCCATTCCAGGACTTTGTTTTCCTGATGACAGCAACCCCTCCACATACCCGTACCATATGCACTAGAATGAAAGCAACTTTGAGATGTCTCCCTCGGCACTGTGAGCGCTCCCACGGCATAGCTTGCTAGCGTACGACTTCGACAAGAAGTTTTTGCAATAATTTTAATGAGTTTTAGAATTATAATTGTCATTTAACTATTAAATTTACCTGATACATTTTTGTTAATACTAGCTTATTTTAATGGATTCGCTTGGGTGACAATAAAGAATGGAAAACTGAGCCTTAATACATGTTTAAACAAGTATTTACATTAATAATCAATTTATTTCCATACCAATTGAGAGTAATTATTGTAGTCTTGCAAAAACCATTTTACCCTTACCCTAAAAATCTAAATCTTACAACTTTCGTTACATCTTTTATTAAGTTGTAAAATCATTTCAAGAGGAAAACGTGAATTACTATTCGCGAGAGCTGGGTAAAAAGGTCGTAAGGTCGCTTCTAAGCGTTTTCACTTAATTTACGAGTACGGGAGGTCGCTCTAGCTAAACACATCGAGACATGACCGTTATACCTGAAGTTACTGCCAGACAAGTTTGCTTTAACATTTGATGAAAAATTTGTTAAACAATTTATTAGTCATTGACCTAGCCTATATTTTAAGTAGAATGATTCTGCTAATGAAAAACCACAAGTCTATAATCCTTTTAGTTTTGAAGATCTTGGGTATTTAACATCAATCTTCTTTATGAACATAAAATCTTATTTTTATATTAGTATGATAGTTTTCCAAATCAATATTATAACAAACTTAAATTTCATTGCCATATGCGAAGGGAATTCATCAATTAATTAAAATGTAAAAATGAAAAATTGCAAAAGTTTCGTCTACTTCCAAAATAACGAAATCATTGAGTGATTTATCTAGTAGCAGAATAAAAAACTTTGTCATTGCATTTTATGAAATAATATACATGTTTTATGTACAGTATCTTTATTTTCTTTATCATATGCCAATAATTTCCTTTGATTCTTCTTCGTAAAATTACAACTACTTCAATCAAAATAGGCTGCTGCCTACAAAATAGATTGTACTCAATACGAAGTAATGTAAGGATTCAGAGTGAATCATTAAATTCCTTGAGTGGAAAAGGATGTGGAGAAGAATTTCAATAAAAATTTCTTTCCCGGGTTTTCCACGGATCCAATACATATATGTATTCCAAAGATACATTAATAATAAAAAATAGTTACCAAGATTGATGTCTTCTGAATGAAGAAGTGTAACACAGCCTGCGTGAAAAAACGTCTTTATTGCTGAAATAACATCGATAGCAGATTCAAGAGGAAAACATTCAGCCACATAAAAGCAGGTCAACAGAATCACAGTGAAAGCTTTTAGTTTATTCGCCATCTTTTGATTATGAGCTCTGAACACAAATCACACCTCTTAAAATTAAAGTAATGGCTAGGTAATAGCTATGAAATTAGCCAGAAAGTAGAACGCAGTTGTCCCGAGCTGAATTTCGCTCCTCCACATCATAATCTTGTATCGTCTCCAGAAAATCGATGTATCGTCAACAGTGAATACGATGATATATGTCTAAGGAGTATCAATCATCTCTCTCGCCAACAGATACCAGCTCATGATAATACTGATCGCACAAATTCATATTATAGATTCTTTGGTACGAGTTTACGTTTAAATGTTCCATTATGCGCATCAGATACATCTGCTATATGAATTACATTCAAAGAGTTTATTCAGTTTCAAAATATAGTAAAGAAGCAGATGGAAAATATCTTTCTTTTTTTCTTCTTTTTTTTACAAATAATCACTGTCCTTAGGATTGTCCTTCATTCCGAATGTAAAGATTTAATACAAAGGTTCTCTTAGATAACAATACCAATGTAATAATCTTCAAATGTACAAACTTCGATTTATTTTCTGACAAGATGTGGAGTATTAAATAGACGCGGAAGCTTTTGTTATGCTGGAATAATGTGGTTGAGGGACGTGACTTATATAAATTTATAAAGAGTGTTAAATTTGCACATACAAACAAGAAATGGTTACGGTCGAATGGACATGTACTAGAAATTATGACAGTACATGGAGACATGAATAAATATTTATACAAAATGAAATTAACTGATATTTGTTTATGTGGAGAAGTTTCAGAAGACGTTGACCATATAACAGACGACTGTAAATATAATGACAAGGAAAGACGAAAATTATTATTATTAATGAAAAAGGAGGGAGTTTGTACATCGGAAAATTGGCCTAATCTGATAAGGAATGAAGAATTTTTTTGAAAATTCCAGGAGATTGTAACTATAATGATGTGTCTGAGGCAAGCATTGAAAACAGATGTTGGATAGTTGTTGCGCCCGTCTCCAGTGGTGATGCCATTGGATAGGTTATATTACGTAAAAAAGAGACCATATGAGAGAGAAGTAAACCCGGGTGACCTTTGAGTCCAGGAACCGGGAAAAAAATCGGTTCATAGTCATACGTAGGCTTTGCAAACATTTTTGTGTTTCTACTGGACACTCTGTTATTATTTCATATCGATTTAAATAATATGATATTAAGGTTACTTGAGGGTTTATTTCCGTCAGGTTTCAGAGTTGATTTGAGCTGGACTTTGAAACGTTAGAGGTGTGATTCTAGAGCAAAGTTCGCTGAAGTATCTCGCGACACTCCTTCCGTTATCGAAAGAGTAATGGGAGATTGCGCTCAAGATACACATTTTTTCAAGGACATGTCATCATAAACACGATCCCCGCATTCATAATTCAGACAATGAAAGCGCTGGAGATTTCATCAACGATACATTTGTAGAATTTACTTGCATACAGAAGGGTCAGGATGGAAACGTCTATAAAGTATTGTCCTCAATACGAGTACTATATTGTGGACCTAATATAATTTTATTTTTTTCAGGTGGCATAGCACCTGCAAATGTTATTGAATTTTTCCATGATACGTTTTAGTTTTAAAGTGAGGCTGTATAGAACGGAATGCACGTAGGAAAGAGGATTCCGGGGAAGAGAAGTGAAAAGAACCGATCAGGTATAAATTAAAGATTTTTTTGACCCTATCATCAGTAGAGAGATCGAAAAACATTTCCTTCATTGGAATACAAAGTTATTGACGTCATATTCTGTTCATAAAGATATAAAAAGAAAACAATACTGTTATTCACAATATGTCCACTCAAATCTAATGAAATAAAAAATTATTCTTCTGAGCCTTTACTCTTAGGAAGAAACTTTACTCTTTGTTTCAGGTGGAGGGGAAGGGTCCTTTCCCTGAAGTCGCCTCTGATAAAAAACGTTACTTTCTTCAACAGTAACAAACTGTTTGGAGGATAAAAAATAATGAGCATCCTGACGGTAAAAAAGTAGATTGCGACCTGCATGTTAAGTTTCATTCGTACATTTCGAGAAACGGGTGTATATATTTCGAAAACGTTGCATCCTAGTGCATAAATGCATTAGTCCTGCATTTATCCTGCCGCTAGACGCTTGGATGGGTGGATCCAAGGAGTAGGCGATGGGGCGATGCCTCCCCCCTTACCAGAAATTTGACTTGACTGTGTAAAATACATAAAGGAGCGCGTACAACTCATTAAATATTTTTTCATTTGATTTACTATATCTAGAACCCTTTCCCTAGTTAACATCACCGGTTTTTTCTTTACATGTCACTACTTATCTTTTTTATTGCATTTTGTCCCTTGAGTAAGGGATTTTTATATGCAGCGCAATGTTATTGTATACAGAAGTGCACTTCAAAAGAACCACACAAATGCAAATATAAGATTGGAAACAAAATAAATACTTCCGCTGCCATAAATGTATTTTATTTCCAGTATTCTTCGGCGATTCCTCAGAAGACGAAGCTATTGGGGGCGGTGGGAGAAATTGATATAGTTTCGCCCCATCCCCAAGATCGCTGTCTGGATCCGCCCCACCCGCTAGAGTATAAGAAGCGCCGATTTGTCACAGTTTAACGCTGATACGGTGTATCTGTTTACAATACAATTTGCAAAGTAGAGTATAGTTTGAAGAGCATCTGTACCTGTATATAAAGGCGGTATTGTTTTGAGTGACTGACTTACGCATTCGTTCATCCACGAAGAGCAGACACTACTAGAGATACAAAAATGTAATTTTGAGATAATGCTCACTAAGTGTAAAATAGGATCAATGAGTATTTTCGAGTTTTTGGTATTTTTACATCTTACGAACGAAATGAGGTACCTCTCGGTTTTTATATAGAAACGTTGTTTGTTTAAACATCTAGAAACGGGTTTTTGAGTTTTTGGATATTTCATTTCTTAATGGGTGCAAAGAGATTTAAATTTTTCCACATTATTGTCGTGCGCGCTAACGTTATGATGTATTATTTTTGCTCTATCTAATTGAGATATTATCTCAATTTTTAACATACAAATGTTCCTAAATGAAATATCTAAAAACCAATTTCCGGAAATGGTTAAGAAGTATATAAGAATTTTTGGAACTTTTCGGTGCGTGTCCTTGCTGGCACAAGGAAGGAAGGAAGAAAATTATTAATGAACTTGAATATAAGTAGGAGCTTGACAATTAACGGGACGTTGCAATTTTATTGTATACGCACCCCAAGAAAGGTTATCTCTACATTCCGATTTTAAAGAGGACACTCGGACTTACATGTTATGTTTTGATTTTTCCCCCATTTTCATTGTGTTTCACGAACTAATTGAGATATTATTTCCGTTGTAGTTTGTAAGCGCTGTTAATTCAAATACTAAATTTTTTTTCTTGGTTCTTCAATAATTTATCAAAGGTTATGTTTTTTATTTTTTATTACAGAAGTTATGAGAGAACTGTCGTATTATTATGATATAAATGCTCGCGAATAACCATCTTCATCACATTTACTGATGTCATCAAAGATTTGCATAGATAAATCACAGATACAGAAGATAGCATATTATTGTTTTTATAATTAACTACGTGCGCTAATGATTATTTAGCTTTAGATTATATAGCATACCAACAAATAATTTCTGTTGTTAAACAATTATATAAAGATCCAGTGAAATCAAGTTAATTGTTCAAATGTGCAGAACGTATTGAGTTTCAAAATATTGGACGTATTTGTATTATCACTTTGTATTCCATTATGTCAGTGTTACATACTTCAGTATAGGGGTGACGACATACACCCTTGGCCTTAGAAGTTATTAAGATGATGTCGCCTTTCCAAAAAATTTGATTTGTGTTGAAGTAAACCTCTTTACAGAAATGAGTTATTTACAGAAATGTCGTTGGGAGAGGAAGATAGGTAGTCAGCACATTATCCAACATTCCCCGTAATGCACAGTCACGTACGCAACGCAACCTTCGCCCTTCTGCGTCGAGGTGACCTTTGTACTGGTGGAGGTGTGGCCTGTTTGCGGTTGGCTCGACAGCTGTTATAAGCCGTGAAAGATACGTATCGAGCAGTAGATGATCGCACTGCAGTAAAACATAAACATCATGACGCTGCCGGTGACGATTTTTGCCCGCAGATTCTCCACTTCCGAGATGGTTAGAAGTGCAATTAAGCACGTAACAATCGTCGGCGGAGGTCTAATGGGATCTGGAATAGCACAGGTACAATTCGTTCAAAAACTTTTGTTCCTGACTCATATACAAATTTAGAAAGTAGATAACAACTGCGGAGCGTGATATGACAGATAACTATCAAATTAAATTTGATGAATATTGACGAATAGAAACATGAATATTAACGAAATTAAATTTATAATTTGATTGTTGCCGAAAATATTGTCCATGGTATACTAATTACGTATATTCTCTTTTCAATGTTGTGACGTCCATACTCAAGTACACAATTAGGACAATAATGAAATATTTTGTGGTTTACGTAGGTTTTGTTCCTCCACTACAGCTATATGCATTAGCCATGCAATTTTGGTAGACATATGCAACCCTTCACAATATTCCCAGGGAAAATTGCTACGTTCAAGTATCTAGCGTATGCAAATTCGGATTTTACTTGCAGTTGAAATTAAACGTTTTTTAATGAACTACATTCTTCCTTTGAAAAAGTTTCTGGGACAATAATTACCCTTCACGTTCTGAGTTCGTGTTTATCATTGGGCATACTTCAGGACATCAATACTGAATTAGTAATGATATCCTCCTTGAATTATTAATGTTATGGTCGATGTGAGTCAATATTCGTGTTGGAAGCAAAATTGTTCGATATTAAATAAACAAACCCGCCAAAACATGAATATTAACGATGGGCTCTAATGACCTTGATGTTGACNAAAAAAAAAAAAAAAAAAAAGAAAGAATATTAACGAAATTAAAAAATAGTATTCACTTATTTTGCTTCTAATTGTGCTTCTATTCTTAAATATGAGAATAAGTATCAAAAAAGTTTATTTACTTTTGAGATATTGTTATTGGGATTACTCATGTATGTACACTAAACGAAAGAGAGAAAGACAAAGAATGAAAGAGATGAGTAAAATAAACCTCTGCTCCTTTAAAATTTAAAGCGGTGGAGTATTTTTACATTTAAAAATGTTCTTTTGAAATATCATTACAAAATATAAGTTATTAATGATTTCATGGCAGACACATTTGAACAGGTTGGTGAGATCGACTACCTCATCTCCAACCCCATTTGTTTTTATTCTAAAAGATTTCTTCACACATAAACTTAAAATCATGTACTAAAAATTATATATTGAATGTTCATAATATCTTCCAGTTATTAATGTTACTTTATTTGAAAAAATAACGTTTTTGTGAATAATATTTCAAATTATGAACGTTTTTGTGAATAATATTTCATCAGATTCCTTATGTGAAATATTATGTGAATATTTTCCTTATGTGAATATTTTCACAATTTGCTCAGAAGCCAGACAGGTGCAAGAACACCTTCCCCCCCCCTCCCCCTCTTCTGGCTCCAATAAAATTCTTCATACTGTTCTTCACAAACAAATTACATTGTGAAGAAAATGAAATGTGCAATTTACTTGTATAAGTATTATATACAAATCTCATGCCCAAATATTATTTTGTTTCAAAATGTTACAAATAATTGCTACTTATTGTTTTCTCTTTGTCTTCCTGCATTTCTATGGCGTCAAGTTTTGCCCTGGCTCCTCTAGTCACAGAATACCCATATTTCTGTCATGGGAATATTTGATTAAAATCACAAATTTAATTTATTCTGCTAAGTTTTAAATACCCACAGTGTGTTAAGAATTTGAAGAATAAAAATTATATTTGAAATTTTCATCCACATTCTCCCTATCTTATTTTTTTAATGCCTCTTACTACTTTAAACAAGAACATTTTAAGATTTAATACACTATTGTTTCATATTCTTATTAATTTACCTTACATTCAGAAGTGCAAAAATAATTCAGAAAATTTGAGTCCTCATCAGAAAGCCTTATAATTTGCAGCAAGCAAGCAACAAGAGGAAAAAGTTAATAAAGGAAAGTGTAAGTTAGAGGGAGACAGAGAAAAAGGTCACCAGAATGCTATAATGGATAGCACCAAAAATGTCATTGTACATTAGATTCCTTTCAGTCTTTGATAGACAAGAGATACAGCCTAACTCAGGGAAAGGTAGAGAAAATTGTGAGAGTATACTGCATTGCTTGTAATAAAAATTGATTACTTGTTATGAAATATTAATCATAAGTCTTTATTTTCCTGTTAAATGAAAAAATGTTGATAAAATTAAAGAATTTAGCAAATTATGATATATTTTAAGCCCAAAACCAAGACTTTTCCACAACATCATAAAAAAATTACTCATTTTGTTTACAATTTTAATATTCTGTAAGCCAATTTGAGTACCTCAGACATCACTTTTCGGTGTTGGGTAAGGTTCAGGTGTTATGATATAATATGTTATTACATTGGCCTTCCTGTAATGTTTATTAGTTAATGTTACTCAAAAATATTAATACAGGCTCAAGAATAATTTATCTTCACAATAAATGAAAGACCAGGTTGATGAAATTGTATAGAATTTGTTTACTCAAAATTTTTTGAGTTGATTTATATTTCAAAAGCAATGTGTAAAACTTAAGAAATAGTTACAGATCTTCTATTTCATTAAATTCCGAATAGTCAGCTTAAACTCACCCCAAACTTGCAGTTCTTACCATTTTGTTAGAACTGTGATATGTTTCAAAATTACTTGAAGATATAACATCATTGTTCTTTATTTCACTGTTGGAACATTAAAAAAAACCTCTGTGTAATTATAAATACCAACTCCATCATGTTGTATTGAAAATTTGATCACCACATTAAAGAACAAATATATATTTTGTCTTCAAGAAATGTGTTGTACATGAACCAGTGGTCTAGTTTTCGTTGTATCCATCAAATAATAGCCTATAAAAGAATTGATGCAAAGTTTACTTATAATTTTTCTATAGTAATATAGAAATTATGAATGGTAGGCATTTCTCTTTTGTGGATACGTTTTGACTTCTTGTCCTTTTATTCTGTCGACTTCAACTTTTGAAAACTGGGCATATTTTAAGATACCATGATAGTCCATTATAAAGAAGTTTCATTGTACGTAGAAAATTCATATATATTTTTGACCAAAAAAAATAATCAAATGAATGATATTTTCTTTTGTTTTTTGTCAAAATGAAAACGTAAAAGAAGTTTTGATCAATTCGGAGATGGTCGATCTTTTGACAGATTGTAGAAAGAACAACCCTAATCTATTAATGACACTACCCCACCCCCAAATGCTACTATCCTGAGGTCTGTGTCTAGTTAGCCTATCTCTAAATCTATGTCTCCCCAAAGGAGAATTGGATGAAACCCGGGCCAGAATAGGGATATGATGTATATGTTACTGGCAATTGGGAATCAAAAGTGGGGAGAGGGGGCAAACAAATATTGACAAGTGTTATTAAATTTGTGTGATATTTTGGTGCCATCCATGAAAAGTGGTAAGGGAACATTTATTTTTATTATCAACGTAGTGTTTTTCACTCACTTCCTCCGCATTTCTAGGAAACTTTCATTTATCCCAAAATAGGATTGGACTTGGCCGACTGTTGTCTTGTCCCTTCAGCATACTGGTAGTAATGTTATCTGGAGCTCGACCTGAACTCTTAGGAATTGTTTTAGGGAGAGAATTTGTCTAAGTATGTGAGCTGTTCCTAAAATAACAATTTTTTTTATTTGGTACGGACTAATATGTGCAGGAAGAAGATTGTAGTTCTTTTTGTATCTTCGCTTCATCGTTCCCAAAGCACCAATAACAATGGTGATGATTTGAGTCTCCACATACGAGCTAGCTCTATTTCCAAATCTTATACTTGCTCCTTTTCTCAAATTCTTTGGTGTGCATCATCTAGTACAGCAATGTCGCATTTTCTGCATGATCTGGTACAGCAACATCAATAATTAGACAATTCCTGTCGGTTTTATTATAATAAATTATTTCTGGCCTTTTTGATGGTATCGGACGGTCCATAATCACAGGCATGTTATACATTTAAGTAATGTTTCCTGTTTTCACCACCTTTTCAAGTTCATGGCCATACCAATTATCTTGTACCGGGATTCCTGTATCTTTTATTACTACCCGATGGATGTAGCTAACTAGTTTCTGGTGGATTACTCAGTTGGTGTTAGAACTGGACATTCTGCGACTGTGTGTCCGATGTGTTCTTTCAACTGAATACTGAGCTTTGCTTCCAGCTGAATGTCATCTTTTGATCCTCATTCTCCTTAAATGTAGTGTTTAAGAACTGACTATGAATATGTTTTCATCAAATTGTTTACTCATTCAATGTGTTTCTCAGATATTCTTTCAATTTTTCAAGATCTTGCTGTTTGATGGTGTTACTTAATTTGACAAGTAAATTCATTTTTTATGTTAATATTCCGCTTATGTTAATGTGTGAATTGTGAGATCAGCAAACAGGCCAGATAAAATTTATTATCATTGTGTTGTGTAATTATTGATGTTGCTGTACCCGATGATGCAAAAATCCCCATCAAAGAATTTGAGAAAAGGAGCTAGTATAAAGATTTGGAAATAGAGATAGCTCGTACGACGCAAATCATCACCATTGTTATTGGCGCTTTGGGAACGATGAAACAAGGATACAAAAAAGAACTACTTCCTGCACATATTGTCCGTTCCAAACCCAAAATTTTGCTCTTTTAGGAACAGCCCACATACTTAGAAAAGTTCTCTCTCTAAAACAATTCCGAAGATCTCAGGTCGAGCTCTAGATTACATTACTGCCAGCATGCAGGACGGATAAGATAACAGTCGACCAAGCCCAATCCTATTTTGGGATGGATGAAAGTTTCCTAGCAATGCTGAGGAGGTGAGTGAAAAACAGGAAGTTGATAATAATAAAAATAAACATGCCCAAAGTTAACGGTTTCCGGGGACCGGTAACGCAGTACCAGGTAGGTTCTGCGAGACGTAGGTTCGCCAAACCCATACTCAGCCAAAGCTGATCCCCCTGCGGGGAAAATCACATACACTCTTCTGTATTACTTTAGGAAAAGGAGAAAGAAGACTTCAGTGTACGTACGAACTTTTTTGTGAACTCACTGGGCAATCAGAAGGCTTGATCTTTATTGCAACGTAGCATATTGATTATTTAATTAAAAATTTGGAATCATTATCTTGGCGTACTTGTAAAAGAATGGTGTATATTGGCGATTGTTGAACTAAGCTGCAGCAAACATTCTGATTTATTTGTAGGGAATATTCATAGTACTGTAATATGATAATGTGTGTAATTAATAGTCCAATTAACATCCCATCTATCCAGTTGCTGTTATAAATTTAATGCATTTTAATAAGATCTTGAAAACGATCTTTACATTTAGTTGTATCTAATTTCTAAATGTATTTTCTAAGTCAGCCGCGTTGCTCAGTTGTATAGAAGATACCAGAACCTCCAAATTTCACTCACGCGTTCTGCAAGGTGAGTCCGTTAGCATTTTTCTGTATCGTTACTAATACTCAAATTACTGTGGACTACGAAAAAGTGTATAAAATCTTCCCAAGTATAAATGGTTATTATTATGTTTTGTAAAAAATGATCAATTAAAAGTCATTGGTTTGTTGCACACACTTTTATTGTTAGAAAGCTTTTTCGACTGCATAGTCATCTGAGTGCGCTACTGACAATGGTTGATATGCAGCCAATAAAGCTTTCTAACAATGAAAGTGTGTGCAACAAACCAATGACTTTTAATTGATCATTTTTTGATAATGTTGCCAATACCCCACAACTACTAAGTATACCAAGTTTTGTGTTATACTGTTTGTTTATTAAAAAAATGTTATACTATCACGAGTGATCCTCTTCAAATCTTCGGTTTTGAACCCAGTGTGTCTTGACTTATATGACGTTGAATTAAATAGTTTTATAATATAATATTAATTGTTTTATTTCCCCGTTCATCCCTTATCATGTTCTAGTCAGTCTCCAGTGCAATAATGTGAACTTCAATCTTGCAATGTTGTGTATGTTATTTCTGAAGCCCCATCCCGATCGAGATTTTTCCTTTGGACTATTTGATCGCGCTTGATGGGATTGCCTCTTCTTTGTTTCTGGAAGATGATTTTGCTCGTAGTCATACTTTTATCAACTGCTTTTTGGCAATAAATTATTAGATATTGTTGGCAGGGGAAGATGTTTTATCGACTCCAGGATAGTATCTCCTCCTCTCAACATAAATAATGTTAAATGCAGGTTTGTTAGAACAAGATTTTTATTGCGTAAGTAAACCTGTTTTGGGGTGGAACGAGAACATGACGCCAGACGACTGACTGTGAATTGTTCGTCCGGTGTGAACAGCTTTCTCACGTATGTCGCGTAGATGTGGCGTTCGTGGCAGCAATCCGCTGGGGTCGGTACTCTTCTACTTGCAGATACCGGCTGTGGAGAACTTGGTTGTCGCGTCTTGAGTTGAGCTCCGTCGTAGCCGTCAAGTCCTGAGGGTGGAATTTCCTCAGCGTTGCGACGCCGTCGAGGTTGAGTTTCGGAGTGGTCTTCTTGAACGTAGATCCTTCGGGATCCAACGTCAATGAAGTTTTGGTGTTGGAGGGCCTCCTCCAGGAATCAGCGTAGACGAAATTTACGTCGTTTCGAGGCTCGCTGGGATGTATATATATATCGCAGGGATAGCACGAATATATATCATCAGTTGCGCCGGAATATACCGTCGAGACTCAGCGTGGGAATCTAGTATGAACGATGTTTGACTTAGTAAATCTTATGGAGCTGATATATCGTGATGCGTCCGACACGGCTCGTTAGGACAGAATAGAATAGAATGGTTGTTTGGTTGCTAGCTTCGGGCCTCTTGAGTGGAGACGTCTGACGATCTAGGGCATATCAGACTTAATAGGCCCTTCAAAGTGGTATCTTTGTGGATGCCGCTATAGAATATTTATTTGTTTACGGTGCTTTGCATGGAATCTGTTGTGGACCATATATTTGTTTAGGGTGCCTTGCGTGGAATCTGTTGGCCATGTCTTTGATGTCGTGACTCGAGATTCTCATATACAGAAGGCTGTGCTGTTAGGGTTCAGTAGATAAACAAATATGGTGAATGTTTTGCAATTTGTGTCAAGTACAAATGCGTGCTTTCTTGGTGCGTAGGAACAGTGTTCCTGAATCAACTACTTTGATGCGTGCGAGCTTCGTTGATAGGCGTGGGCGTTATAGGGGGAAGAATTGTCGATGCGTATGTATGACGTGCATCATATAGTATGTAGGAAGGGTACATTTCCTACAGATATTATTACGAATTAAGACGTTACACTCGAGGACGAAATAATTACCTTCGCATACTATGGGCAGTATTCTATTACAATTTTACATACAATGTACTCTACGTAAGCTCTGACGAGCGCCGCAAATTAACCCCGCGAGAGAAGTTTACAAAAACAAGGTGCCTACCGGTCGGTAATGAGGGATGAAGTCAGGAATTCATTACAGCCTGGCAAAGTTGGGGAAGTGTCGAGAGTTTTCAATTTTGGCCGGGAAAGCGATAAAACGAAAACTTACTGTAGATGAGTAAGTTTTCGACTGTACTACAAAAATTTGTAATACTACTGTTACTCTTTGGATATCATAAACTAATGAAAGACATGCATTTGATTTTTTGTTACAATGGGCTATGTGACATTAAAAATTGAATTTTATATTTAAAAGAAAATTATATTTTTATTTTCAACTTTTTCTTGTCTATTTTTTCTGTCTTTTTGATTAATTTTAATTTAAAATTCATGTTAGAGAGTGAGTAATAGACACTATGTAAAACACTAAATATTAGGTGTATAACCTCTGTCAAGCAGCTCTAAAACAGATTTGAGTGTGAACCACTTCTCTTGATCATGGTTCTGTATGGTAGACCTATCCATTTTGATTCTTGAGTTAAAATATATTTATTTGACAGTATTTATATACGTACGAATACGTAATTTTAATTGAATATCGAATGATAGAGCTGATTTTAATTTTACTGTAGCATGGGGCAGACGACTCGAAGCAAGTATGGTTATTACAAGTTTTATTTTTGGAGCTGTTTGAAGGAGGTTTTGAACATAATTTTTGTGCTGTTATTGGGCTTTAAAATTGAAAGTATAACTCGTGTAAATAAAAGGTGTACTACTAAATGTTTTCTTACAGGATGTTCTTCACAGTTTGTTTAATCATCTAATAATAAGACTGGCATTATCAGCTTCTGAACAATGGGGCGAAAACTAGTGTACTTTTAATGTTTATTTTTCCTTTGATTTAGATGGGAATTTTGACAGAATAGGCGGGTGTAGTGAGAAATTTAGTTTTGGATATTTTGTAGACATCATGAAGAAGCATTTTCACATGTCTACAAAATAACCAAAAACATTAAAACTATAATAATAATAATCCTTGATATTCTACTACTATTAATGTCCATTATGTAATCTAATTAAATAAATAATTAAAAACTTACGACCTTTTATGGATGAATAAATTTTTTTGTGTGAATAACTCACTACGTTTTACGTGACAACGGCGTAAATCCACGTCGAAACGTAGTGAGCTATTCACAAAAAATAAAAATATTCGTCCATAAAAGGTCGTAAGTTTTTAATTATTTATTTAATCCTCGATATTATTTATTGATCATAATAATTGTAATCCGCGATTGATCCGAACTTCACAAAATCCTTGATAATATTTCTCGATTCAGCAATGAAATATGTATTGAATTTGGTTTTGATAACCGCTAGTACATTCATTTCGATAAAGGTAAAATCACCTCCTCCGAAGGATGTAGGGTAACCCCCTGGGATATCATTGAAGATCTGTATGAATCTAACTGATACAAATATCTTGGAAAACCACAGATGGAAGTAATTGATCATATTGCAGTCAAAAATATATTGAAACAGAAGTTATGCCAGAGAATCAAAAGCATTCTCAGAACTCACTTGTACAGTAGAAACAAAGTGAAAGCCATCAACACATTTGCAATACCATTACTAACCCATTCCTTCGGTCTAATAAAATGATCAAATACAGATTTTGAAGAAATATTGCGGTTAATTAGAACCCAACTTACAGACAATCGCATGAGACATCCCAAAGCAGCAATAGAACAGGTCACCCTTCCTACATCGTACGTAGAAATGATATACCATGTCTCCACAAGAAACAAATTAATAGAAATAATGTAAACAAAAATCACATGATATGTTTCAAGTCATCTGTAAAGCTGATATAAATCCAACACCTTTACATTTATAAGATTTTAGCTATACTCTTCAATGTAAATCCGTAGATGGTCAAACAGACTGGAGATCAACGACTGCCTGGGAATTATGCTAACTATCTGGAAAATATCAACGTTGACCAAGAGGCAACACATTTGTGGCTCAAAAAAGGAAACCTAATTGGAGAAACGGATTCATGATGGCTATCCAGGAAAGAGAAAAACAAGGAATTATCGAAAATTCATCCAAAATGAAGGAATTGAAGATAGAGTGCCGAAAATGCAAAGACACATCAGAAACTATTGAGCACATCACAGGTTCATGTCGGCTTCTTGCAAACACAGATTACACCAAAAGGCACAAAATTCTTCGCCATCACCTTTCAGGAGACACAGCAGACACTCCCTACTACAAATATGAACTTCCACCTGTCACTGAAAATAATTGGAAACTTGACTGGGACAGAGAAATTAGAACTGACATAACCGCCCTGACATCATTCTCCTAGGCTTAAGGAAATTCATGTAATTGATGTTTCTATCCCATTGACTCATAATATTGACAGAAATTACAGTTTAAAAATTAGCAAATACAAGGATTTGGCTGACCAGCTCAAGAAACTCTGAAAAGCGGAGAAAGTTATTACTCGAGCTATAGTGATTTCGGCCACAGGAATTATGTCGAAATCCACAAATCACCATTTGGAAATACTAGGAGCAGCCGAGACAGACTAATATGCAGAAACCCATAATCCTTGACACATGCCACACAGTGCGAAAATTTTTAGGGGAACAGCTTGATTGAAATTAACAATGTCCGTCGTCAATTGGACAAGATCCAGCTTCAAGCTGTGGAAGGTATTCATTCGCATAATAATAATTAAGTCAAATTATCTGTCCCTTAATATAGCACAGTTTAACATGAAACAGATTGAGAGAGAAAAATAAACGTTTATATGAGAGTAAATTAAAAGTTCTCTTTCGAACTGTTAAACTTGTCTAGTGTTGACTTCCTATCCTAACTCCAAATAATAAGGTACTTCCGTCACTGAGATTTCATACCAATCAATTTCGAATAAATATAATTTTCTCCTTAATATTCAGTTTAAAAGAAAGGGTTAATTACACTATGCAACGATAATAACAAATGATCAACATTTTCCGGGGGTATCATTGGAGATTTAAGAATAATTATTCGTATTCAAATCCCGACATAAGTGAGTGACCCGCTAGTACGTGGCGTGTCCGGGAAGTAAGAACCGTTTCGTTCTACCTCCAACGCAATGCTAGTGTCGCAGTTCCGCGTATGCGCACTCGTCTCTCTGGTTCATTGTCTTATCACTGACTTGTGTTGTGTTTACATTTGTTGGTGATGTTGAAGATAATTTCTGAGCCTGCCGACTGAAGTGCGTTCTGTAATACGGTTTTTGAACGCAAAGAATATTAAACCAGCTGAAATTCATCGTCAACTTGTAGAGATTTATGGTGAAAATGTAATGAGTGATGGAATGGTGAGAAAGTGGGTTAGATTCAATGATGGACGAACCAATGTTCATGGCGAAGCACGGCCTACTGTTGTCAATAATGGTTTGGTTGAAAAAGTGAATGAGAAAATTCGAGAAAACAGACAGTTCACAATAAGAATGCTTTGTGATGAGATTTCACAAATTTCAAAAACTGTTTTGCACGAGATTGTCACAAATCGCTTAAATTATCGCAAATTGTGTTCCCGTTGGGTTCCGAAAATGTTGACGGATGTCCACAAAACGAAGCGACTTGACAGTGCTTTGACATTCCTTACCCGACACAGTGATGAGGGAGATGAATTCTTAAACAGTATTGTGACCGGTGATGAAACTTGGGTTTGTCATGTCAGTCCAGAGTCAAAACAACGGTCCATGGAGGGGAGACACTCACGATCCCCCCCAAAAAAATCAAAACAACGTTGACAGCACAAAAAAATAATGTGCACTGTGTTCTGGGACAGACAGGGCATTCTGCTTGTTGAGTTCCCTCCCAGAGGTGAAACTATCAATTCGGTACGATACTGTGAAACGTTGAGAAAACTTCGTCGCGCAATTCAAAACAAAAGGCGTGGAGTGCTGTCAAGGTATTGTGTTGCTTCATGACAACGCACGTCCCCATTATGCTGGTGTCACTCAAAACCTTATTCAACAATTCGTTTGGGAGCAGTTCAATCACCCGCCGTACAGCCCTGATCTCGCACCTTCTGACTACTACTTGTTCTTTAACTTGAAGCGTGGCTTTGGAGGAAGGCGCTTTGACAGTGATGATGGCGCAAAAACCGGTGTTCAGCAGTGGTTGTCTTTACTGGCGGCATCTTTCTGTGAAGAGGGCATAGAAAACTTGGTTTCCCGGTATGACAAATGTCTGAACAATGGTGGCAACTATGTAGAAAAATAGTTTAGGAAATTCTCTTTCATGTAAAAATAAACTTTTTTTTTAATGGTACTTACTTTCCGGACACGCCTCGTATAACGTACTACATTTTTGAGGGAGTTTTCGTGTCCAAGTTAACTTCAGAAAAATACAGTTAGCATAATTGTTTAGAACATTACACAATTTTATACAGTAACCATATATAACCATATATAACACACAAACATAGTGCTCTCTAGCCTGCCTCCACGCTTCAACGTTCCACAAATAAACCACGAAATTAACCTGGCAAACATATCCCTAAAACATCACCTGGCAGACACAAAAATCACATTTTTTGATTTGCAACCACACCTGACTGCCAAGGACTTTACCCAGCACGGTTTACACCTGAGACCGTCTGGGAAACAGCACTTCGGTTCTCTTCTAGCTTCACATCTGACCTGACATCATCCACCTGCCCCACTACCCACTCCTACACCTCCTCCTGCACCTACATCTCCTCCTACCTCATCACCATCTCCTCTTCATTTCCTCTTCACACCCATTTCTTCTCCTTTCCCCATTCTTTCACCTACTGCTTCCTCATCTCGCACGTCCTCACCTATTCCTCCTGCCTCCCCCATACACAGTTACAACTTGCGCTCAGGAGTACGATGTGGTACTCGAAGGTGACAATCGCGTTCAGGTGCAGTGCGCGGGCTTGATCCGGAACTAGAAGCTGTACCTATTTCAAATTCCTCTCCACAATCTAACGTCGATTCCATTTCTCGTGAGTCACAAACTCTTTGCGAAAATAAAATAATTATATTTCATCATAATGTCCAATCCCTTTCAAACAAATTGACAGACATTGAAATTCTGGTACACGAAAATCGATTCGATTTGCTATGCCTCACAGAGCATTGGCTTTCAACTAACAACATCAACGATACTGCTATTTCTAATTATTATTTAGCAAGTTCTTACTGTCGGCAAAATTTTAAAGGCAAAAATCCCCACGGAGGTACGTGTATCTACGTTCGTAATGATATTTTATCTTCTCCACTGACAGGCTACGAGAACTTCTGCGTAGATAGTGTGTTCGAAATTTCTGCAGTTGAACTGACCGACACCGGTATTGTTGTTTTGTGTATTTATAGACCTCCTCAATCAGATCTTGACATATTTTTTCGGAACTTCGAAAATGTTTTAGAACATATCGCACATAAATCTACTAAATCTATCGTTATATGTGGTGATTTCAATATCGATTTCTTGAGTACATCCGACTCTGCACATTCACCAGTTAATCGATTCAAGAATCTTATCGACTCCTTCAACCTTATTACTACGATAAATGACCCCACTCGCCTCTCCGGCTCATCTCAAACATTGCTAGATCAAATTATAGTCAACAATGGAATCTCGTATCTCTCTGAAGTGTTTATCGCCGGATACAGTGATCACCTTGCTCAAGTATTGACTATTAATAATACACTAAAACCGCTTAAAATCCTTTACAAATTTACAAGAGAGTTTAATGACATAAATAAATCCATATTCGTAAATTATTTGCGTGAAGAAACATGGAAAGATGTTTACAATTGCCAAAACACCGACGACAAATTCAATGTATTTATCTCAACATTCCTAAAACATTACAACTCTAGTTTTCCCATAAAACGCAAGTTAATTAACACAAAAAAATACAATAGATGGATCACCCTAGGGATAAGAATTTCTTCAAAAAACAAACGCCGTTTATATTATCTTTCAAAACGCTATAACCAGCCACCCGAATTCCATAATTATTTTCGTAAATATAAGACTATTCTCCGAAAAGTAGTCTATGCAGCTAAAGTTATGGAAAACGACAGGCATATACTAAAATCGAACAACCGGATGAAATCCATGTGGAATATAGTTAACAATTACACGTCAACTTCTGAAAATCGCGAAGAAAATGTTTCTTTACTAAACGATGGCAAGATCGTGTCAAATCCTCAGGACATCGCAAGTTTGTTTAATTCTCACTTCTCAGAAGTTGGTAAAATAACGAACTCAATATATCCAAATCAATGTCCTCCAATTATTACCACCCACATACCCAATTCTATGTTCACTTCCGAAACTAACGCCAGTGAAGTCATGGGAATCATCAGCTCCTTAAAAAACAAATTTTCACGAGGCATAGATGATATACCTGAGTTTATTGTTAAATCTTCGTCCCACGCTATATTAAATCCACTCGTAAATATTTTTAATAGTTCTTTATCGGAAGGGGTGTTTCCCAACATATTTAAGAGAGCTAAAGTGAAACCTTTACACAAGAAAGGTAACAAACTTAATATTGGAAATTACCGACCAATATCTCTACTACCCACTTTCTCAAAAATCCTAGAAAAATTATTCTATAAGCGTCTTCTAGATTTTTTATCAAAAAATACCATTCTCTCTGATGATCAACACGGTCTTAGGAAATCCTTTTCCAGTACAAGCGCCATATTTTCCTTCTTAAACGATGTTACCACATGTCTTGACCGTGGAGAAAATCCTCAGGTTGTTTTTCTTGACTTATCCAAAGCTTTCGATGTCATCGATCACGGAATTCTCCTTTCAAAACTGCATTCTTTAGGCATTCGTGGACTTCCACATAATGGCTAACTTCTTATTTAAAGGATAGATGTCAACAGGTTGAAATATCCTATACTAAAAATAAAATACTTGAGCGTTGTCTTTCAGAAAGAAAGCCACTTACTTGCGAAGTACCCCAAGGATCAATTCTCGGCCCTATACTCTTTTTATTGTATGTGAACGACATGTCATCATCCACATCAGATTGCAAAATGGTTCTTTTTGCTGATGACACTAATTTACTATGTAAACACGCCAATGCTCAAAAAGTTTTGTCTAACCTTTCGACTTGGTTCCATGCAAATCGTCTCATTGTAAACACTGACAAAACAGTGTCTATGTCATTTCACAATAGTATCACAAAATCTTTACCCCAGGTTTCTCTTTCTTTAAACGGAACACAATTAAAAACTGTTACAAATACAAAATTCTTAGGTCTCCATATTCAAGACAACCTCAAATGGAATTGTCACATTGACAATCTTAATTCCCAATTAAGCAAATTGTGTTACGCATTCCGAATCTTAGTTAACGCAGTTAGTCCACGTATTTCCCGTTGCGTATATTTTGCAAACGTTTACTCCCATTTACGTTACGGCATTACCTTCTGGGGTAATTCCGGTCAGAGTATTCAAACTTTCAGAATTCAGAAGAGGATAGTTCGGATAATTTGTAAATCTCACCCCCGAAACTCTTGTAAACATTTATTCAAGGAATTAAATATCTTAACACTTCCCTGCATTTATATTTATGAAACAGTCGTTTGTTAAGACCGAATTGCTGAAGTGCCACCCTTTCTTTATATACGAAACAGTCTCGTTCACGAACACTATACACGCAATAGTAGTAATATTCATCGCCCTAGAGTGTCAACCACTCTTTGCCAAAAGGGACCATACCATTCGGGAATCGTTCTATATAATTCCCTGCCCAAGAATATAAAAGATATTATGAAATTGAATATCTTCAAATCCGCGGTTAAAAACTACCTCCTGCACCAGTGCTTCTACACTGTAAAAGAATTTATTGATTTTAACAAAAGTTAAATTCGTCTTGTGCTTTATCACGCCATTGCTGTAGTACTTTTTAAACAACTTATAACAATTTCAAAAACTATTTTCTTGCATGATTGTGTTGTCTTATGGCTCATATTAATTTAGTTTTATGTGTACTCAACTTTGGCACGGTTGTGTACATAAATTCTGTAGCCCCATCCTGACCTGGGTTTTTCTCCGTTTTTCCTTCTGGTAGAGACGGATTTCTTATAAAGGTTCTCTAGGCTTTGTCTAGGGGCATGTTTATTGTAACAATAAATCGTGAGTTTAGTGTTTTTTCAACTGTTATGATTTTTAAACACTTTACTCAGAATAATCTATAGTTCGATAATAACTTGTACATGTAATTTTTTGCTTAAAATTACAAACATATTGACATTCTATTAGTATTATAACTCGCAGCTAACTTTTTATCTTATCTAGGAACTTTTGCTGAAATTTTTGAATCCGCCTCTACCTTAGGGCCCTTGATCGGAATTGAGGGGATGATCCCTTGCTTGCTTTTGGAGAGTAAATTAGTTTATTGTCCTCCACGTGGTCATACACAGTTTGTACTGATTTTTGACAATAAATTTATAAATGTATAAAATTTATGAAATCGATCTTTCGATTTTTGGAAACAAAAATACGCAGTCATAAAATTTTACTCAAAATTTTTGGAATATTGAAACAATCTGATTGGTTTGAAACTGATGTAAATATCATGGAAGCATGTGCACGGTTCTGAAGAACTATGAATGACTGATGAATGAGATATATCCACAATTTCAATGTAAACACAAGTGTGTGTGGACTCTCTGTTTCCAGGTAACAGCTCACCATGGACATCAAGTAACACTTGTTGACATAAAAGAGGAAATACTCCATAATTCTCTTCAGAATATACAACAAAGTTTGCAGAGAGTAGGAAAGAAATTGTTCAAGGTTTGTTACGCCTTTAGTCACCTTATTTATCTATCTCTGTGTATGTACGTATATGTGTTCTGAAAGCTTCTCGTTTATAAAAAATCATGGTTTTGCGTTTGACACCTCCGTCTTATAAATTTTTATAAAATTAAAACACGTTTAAGTAACTTATTTGAAGAGACGATTCGTCTTTTTCTGGGTCGATGGAGGTGAATGTGGAAACATATTTTACACAAAAGAGAACTAGTGTCGTTTCATTTTCAATATTTATGAACCTGACTGTCCAAGAGTAAACGGCCGTATGGCAAAAATGGAATGTTCAGATAAGTGTGGAAGAAAAATTCCAATAATTTTGTGGTCGCAGATGCAGAATGATAAGGTTTACAGTAATCTTTATTCGCGTTTACAATCGCTGAAAATCTGTGTGGATGTGCGATCTGTGTTCACATTCATCATAAAATTTTTCGTCATAAGAGCAGCAAAATAAACTTACATTAGATTTTCATGAATATATCAAATTTACTTATGGAAACGCGCGCGCAGCTGCCGCCTAGTAGAAGTAGTTATATTCAATCTAGAAGTACTTGTACATCGTTTTTATACGAGATTGCCGAGACATCACCGATCTTCCATGAGACAAAATCCTCCCTTACGAAAGTTTTATTCAATGCCCGCCTCCTGTTTTGGGGATCGGTGTGAGCCACCATCCCGTGATTTCGTTGTCTCTACAGATTGACAAGATATTTTGCTCTACACATTTACGAGTATTTTAACTTTTTTTTCGAATTTTTTCAAAAGGATTTCAAAAGTTTTAAAAAGCTTGATTTAAAAAAATTTAACTATATGACACTATTTGCAAAATACAACAATAGCTCAGTGGTTCAAATGAAGGAAATATAATTCTACAAACTGTTTTCTCCTGGACTTTCTATTAACTTCGGAAGCTTCCTCTTCGTATTTTGCTACCATCTTGGAAGAAGTAATTTATTTTAGTCCTGAGGAAATGTTATTATGGTGTGTTATATTGCGTCCATTTTATTCATATTGTCACGGGGCTGACATTACGCAAAAGTTTATAATATTACTCAAAGCTGATATTACGCAAGAATTTTATAATATATTTCCAGGGCGGATCTTTAAATCGATAGTTTAAATAGAGAGATAAGAACTTTTCCTGTTTGTCCCGTCTTTGTGGTGAGGTTCCCAGAGAACCTATTTTTCTCTGCGGTCAAACCCCNCTCAGAGAACCTATTTTTCTCTGCGGTCAAGCCCGAGATGACACACGATCGTATGACTCGCCACGCCACTGCACTCTGTCACCCCCCTCCATGTGACATTCCTCCCTCTTTCTTCCTAATTGCATTTAAATGCATAAGACAACGCCTTACCATCTCCACAAATTATCTTAGAGCCGTGTGCAACGACTCCCTTCCCAATGACTTCTCCTACCATGAAGAGCTCCTCAATACATTCAAATATCCACATGGAACCCCCCACCCCTACCAGGGCAGTTTCTAGGGTACGTGGCGCTTTCGGGAAGTTACAAACCAATCCCCCCGCACACTCCTCACGGTTACTTAAACTGGTGACCGCCCATCCGAGGGCCTTCTCTTCTTCTTCTTGATCGTCATCTCTTCTATGGGGAACTCGCTGGAGACGATGTGACGTGCCCGAGACTGGGTGTGTCGGCGACGGGACGTACGAAGCGTCCCGCGCGGCTTCACGGAGCGCAGCCGACAACAGTTTTGATGACGGTCTGTATTGACGATAATTGGAAGCATATGGAACATTCTAAATGGACCTTGACGTCCTTACAACATGCTAATGCAATATATTGATCTCTCGCTCCAATAAGGGCATTTAACATAACTATGTAATCACTTGCTCATGGGAGCATCATTATAACTTTTTAATTATAAGCTCTCTTCGAGATTATGTGCAAATTCAATTATTAAACCTTTGTTATAGTTTATATGTGTCAATGTTTTATTAACCAAACGCCAAAAACGTGAATAGAGAATTACTCTAACTATTGCCAAGCAAGTATTCTAATTATTTCCTCTGGGGCCTATCCTCTCCCGACGTTGGGACAAAGACAACGCTAAATATATACATAGCAACGACCAACGCGACATTGTATATTATTGTTGTATCGCTATGGACCAACGCGACAATATGTTTAATTTGTTAATAATTTGGTAGACATTTCCAATGCATTTCAGAAATAGTGGGTTCAGTTTTTCTTAATCAGTGGACTTTTTTTCAACATTTTCAGGGTGATGTTGAAGAGACCAAGGCATTTATTTCAGAAACAATGAGTCGAATCGATACTGCAGTTGATGTAAAGAAAGCAGTGAAAAAAACTGATTTGGTGCTGGAAGCAATTGTAGAAAAAATTGAAATAAAGCATGAACTCTTTGCTGCCATCGATGATGTGAGTAAAAATTACTTACTAGAATGATCTGTACTAATCACTTCCAACAATGTTCTGAATAGTTTGGGGGGAAGGAGATAGGAAATTTGATTTTGCGAGAGGGATATCAGGAAATATTAAAATACACTGAAAATTGTGATTGTGTAAATAATTATTTATGTATAATACTTACTTAGCAGTTAACGGGCCTGCTTTTGTTTGCAAGTTCCGATTGGGACGGTGGATATTGTTAAAACTGTTCGAGAAATCTGCGCGCTCCTGTTCCTAGGGCTACCTGTGTTTGATGTATGCCATCATTTTAAGATTACTATGGATATTAAATGTTAGTTTCAGTGTCCATGATAATGACAGTTTCTGTAGGAGAGGATCCCCTATAACGACAAATATAAATGTGTGGATTTATTTAGTAAAATTATTTGTACAAAACAAAAAATTATCAACTCTGTCAAGTAATAATCAAATGAAGAGTAACCGGGTTAATGAAACAAAATTTATTTAAAATAATTTGGAATAACTACTACGCACTCACCGTAAAAAATCAACCGAATTCTCTGTGTACTTTTTTCACCATTATACCCGTTTTACATTCAATATGTTCATGAATCCAGATGTTTTATATTGGTGTGTCACATACAAACATTAAGAGACTCGTTTCTGTCAGTTTTTCCTCTCCTATAATCATTGTGTAGAAAATGTATTGTAATCGTGAAAGACAGTTTTTAAATAATTCGACGACATCTATCTAGGCATCTAAACTCTAAACTTCAAATTTAGAGAAGTGAAAGTGACATTGACGCATGTTCTCTAGAATTTTTATGACGTGTGTCGAAAGTGACTTTATACGAAGGTTACATGTTATTTTCGAAAAATTCTCAAAGTTGGCTCTCAGTATGTTATAAATCCTTGGCTTGTTTTCGTTTTGAGAAGTTGATACCTATTTTGACATAAGTCGGCTCCCAACAAGAACAACGCGATATATGCTGGTTTCATTTTCCAGTCTTGAGTCCATTTCCAGCTCTTTTCTGTATTTGAATGTATCACAAGGCGCACTCAGTTGTTCTGCTCATTTATTTTACCAACAATGTGTTTCCATACTACACTAATCGATAAAAAAACTCTCTTACCTTGTATTATTTTGCCCTTCGTCAATCAAATGTTTTTAACTTTTAAATCTGAAACAGCTTGCACCTGAGCACACAATTTTTGCATCAAATACTTCGTCGCTATGCATAGGAGATATCGCAGCCGTATCAAAGAGGAAAGATCGCTTTGCAGGTCTTCATTTTTTTAATCCTGTACCAGTCATGAAACTACTCGAGGTAAAGAATTTTAGATTGATTCAAACTCCATTTTTAGATGTACATACCTTAAGTTAAGTAATTTTACCTAATGTTGCCTATGTACAGGTCATTAGGATACCGGAAACGTCAGATGAAGCTTATAAGAAACTAATGGAATGGGGAGCAGCAATTGGAAAAACGACTGTCACCTGCAAAGATACTCCTGGATTTATAGTAAATAGATTGTTAATACCATATGCGAGTGAAGCCGTTCGTATGTTGGAGAGAGGTATGGATCAATTAATAATTTTATGACACCTTTATTTCTAGAAATTTCAAGTGCTTGTACTAAATTAATGAAAAGCTACCGACCAATCAAAAAAGAAACTAGTGATGCAAAACAATTGGACACGCGTTTCCAGTCTCCTCTATAGACTCACAAAAAATCTATGAATAGGGGGTTATTTTTGACATTGACCTCTACATTTTGTTCGTCTTCATGTTACTCTATTCGAATTTTTTATTATGTAAATCCTTTAACTATGAACATATCAGCTGTCTCCAGTTTTCAAGTTTGGTTTTAGGGGTGTTAGTTAAGAAGGATTTATATTCTATTTCATATGATAAATAATTTATTACGATATTATACATCAGAACTCAAAGCAAAGAGACCATCTACATTCTTATTTAAGTTTGTAATTAAGTTAAAAATAAATTTATTTGCAATTTAAAAAAAGTTAATTTCTGTCGAGTAAAAATCTATATAATCGAAATACCACTCATTGCCAATCACGAAATCTCAGAAACTATTAAGCCTATAAACTTGAAATTTGACAGGTAGGTTCCTTTTAGGATGTAGACACCCGATAAGAAAGGATTTTTCGAAAATCCCCCTTTAACAAGGTGAAATGGGGGTTGGAATTTTTTTATGTATGTATCCCACCATAACTCTGAAGAGCGAGGACCAATTTCCACCTAACTTGATACGCAGATGACTGACAATTGGTCAACAAACTCTGTGGGAGTAAAACATCCCTGGCACCCCGAGGGACGAGGTGGGAAGAGGGTGACATAGAAACAATGGAAAAATCTGATATTAGATTCGAAACCATATAAACGGTGCCGTTGAGATGGATAAGGACACCGGCAGCGGTGGTCTAGAGGTAGCGTTCAAACTCTGCTCGGTCGAACTAGATGAGGTTTTCAGCCAGGGTTTCCCTCACCTAGTCCAGATAAATGTTGGTTCGGTACCATAAGTTCCTTGGCAACCCAACATCTCTCCTTCCGAATTCCTTTACCCAAGTCCAATGGCTAGGAGGAAGAGCATACCTCGTGGCCTGAACCTCGCCAATATGGTTTAAAATAAATAAGGACGTCCCCAATGCTTTCTAAGTTCACAATCAGCCTACATTATATACCCAGCACCCTTGAGGTAGAGGGTGGGAATGCGAGGCAGGTAAAATAATATTGTTGATGAATAGATCATTTTAGGACCACTGAAGTGAAGTGACACCCTCATTACGAGATAAGTACACAATTACTCTTTATAAGGATTTGACCCCTTGTGTTGGGGGTAGGAAGGAGTGAAATGTAAAAATTATCGGAAGTGACCGATAGTGTTGAGATTGTAGTTTTCGGGATCGCTGAAATTAGTAGTGACATTCTAGAAAATGTCAAAGTTCACAATCAGACCGTATATACCCTAGCACCCCTAGGGAAGGAGATGCCATTATCGAACATGACAGATATCAGACACGAGTCTTTAATTTTCGGCGTCGTTGAGTTGATAGTGAACTTCGGATATCGTGCGAGTCTAAAATTATTGAAAACTAATTTTTAAATATGAAACTTGCATCGGATCCATACTTTTCGGGTTGATGAGATTTTCAAACTACCGATGCCGTTGAGTTGAAATTGAGATTACAAAGTGACACGGAATCCGTAGAGTTGGGGATGGGAAGAGCGAGACGTGAAAATAACGTAAAAAGACTCATATTATGGTCGAGCCCGTGGTTTTTGTGTATTCTGAGATGACTAATGATTCTGATGATAACAAATGATTCAGAAGTTTTTCGATGTTGCAAATTTGGATTCTCATTACTATTAGTAGTGACTTAGCACTTTACTATTATACTGCACTAGACAATATATCAAAATTAGAACTTCATGATTTTTTGCAATTTTAATGTACAAATTTGACTGGACTAGGTCAGAGCCTAGAGATAGAATACACGTCTACTGAGCCTGAGCGAAGGAAAAATGCGGGCCTCTCCATCTCCAAAAATAATGTGTGTGTCATGTCGAGCCAAAGAAAAGAGGCCATGCCACAAATGAATAACAATAGAAGTCTGTAAAGCAGTTAAATATGGCCTACAACCATGTATAGAACGAAAAGCTACTTCTCGCGACCGATTCATGATTAATCCTATTTTGATGAATTTCATTGCGTTAGCTTTATTCATGTTTGCTTTTACTGCTATTTCTTGGTGTCGGTGCAATAAGTTTAAACAATTGTCAAAATAAGCACTCTTACCAAAATCAATTCATCCGTTTTTTTTTCTTTCTTCATTCAAAAGTTATGTCTTCACAGGTGATGCCACTGCTAGAGATATCGACACAGCCATGAAACTAGGGGCAGGCTATCCCATGGGGCCAATTGAATTGGCTGATTACACAGGATTGGATACTAACCTCAATATTAGACAAGGTACAATGTACATGTATTAAAAAATTATTGTGAAGTTCAACATTTCAATTTTATACAAGATTAAGTGTAATATTTTACTAAATGACCAAATTTGTGAATTTTACAGCTTTTGCTAAAAAGTTCCCAGACAATCCATTATATCAACCCAGCAAACTTGTTGAGAAACTTGTTTCAGAAGGCAAATTAGGTAGGAAGACAGGAGAAGGTTTCTATAAATATTAAACAGATTCACAAAGAAAGAATTTTCCGGGCTAGATAGCTGCAGTCTTATATTGATTTCTCCAGACATTTTGCTACCAGCAGCAGCTAACATTTTCAGTTGTGACGTGGCTTACAAGGACGCAGCGGGTAGGTGCATTGGAAGCAAATATTGTTTAAACCTGTAATAAAATTCAGTGCAGTGTAATTATTTTTTATGATTTGTAATTATGTTTGGAAAGTTATACAATACATTTTATCACCTTAAAGCAAAAATCCTTTTATCTGTATTCCTTGATATTTTAGAGACAATATTTAAATTCAAAGCTACACGTGGATTGATATTGTTTAGTTTTAAAACGTACTTATTTATAATAACCTAGGAACTAGCTTTTTTATCACAGTACCAGTGTTCTTGTGAACACGTACACTTGTTTGAAGTAAACAAGTGATTTACTTTTACTAAAGAAGACACTGCAAGAAGTCCAGATGTTTGTTATATAACACATAATTATTATTATCATCGAACCATGCATGGGATTGATGCGTTCAAGTTGAAAAAAACCTGTCAGAATTTCTATTGAAAACAATCCACTTTTTTTTTCTTTTTTTGTGGGAGAAAGGAAGGAACCTGACACAAGTGGAAGAAATGCCAGACTCAGCTCAGGGCCCCGTGTTTGCCAAACACGTACTTACTACATGTAAGTCCCCTGTGGGGATAGTTTTTTCTCCCAGGGTTTTAGGCACCAAGTACGGTAATTTTTGGAAGGTGTCAGTTACTGGTCTAAAAAAAAAATCCACATTCTAGTAGGGTGGATATAAGCGAGTCAAAATTCACACCAATCTTTTCTTGTATGAAAAATCGTATATCCATAAATATAATTTACCTTCTCGTGGCAAGATAAATATTTATGTGTGGTATAACTTGGAAGAAGCTAACTACTGAGGGGAAAATGCTACCTAACTTTTTTTCATTTATTCCCAGTTGGGGTTATTTTAAGATCTCTCAAGAAATTTATTTAAGTAGTCATAACAAGACATGTTAGTTTTAGTTCAAGTTAACTAAACCAGAAACAAATAAGATAATAATCATAAAAAATATTAATTTTTGTTCAAAAGAATGACACAGTGTGTTCGTGGTCCCTCCTCTGTATCATGCAAGAAGAGTTTGTCTCTGATGTAATTCCCATTGACACGTCTGATGATGGGATCCTCATGGCCTTCAGTGCTTCCATTATGCCCAGTTAAAAGTGCTCTTTACGCCCTTGGTTACAATAGCACAGTAGTGCTTACTTCCCCTATTCTACCTCTTGCCTTGGATAGCATTCTAAGCCATGCTGACTACTCGTACTCCCGTGATAGCATCCACAGTTGAAGGAGGTTTTCTAAATCCAAACTGATTGTCCGCCCAGCCCTTTGACCCCTCCGTAAATTACAGCAATTGATTAAAAATAATCCTTTCCAACACTTTACCAGCTGTGACATCAGAGATACTAATTTTGATTTCATTGTTTTTTAGAGTTAAATCTGAATGTATTTTTATTAAAGTTTTATTGAATTCCATATGTTTATATTTGTTTGTAGCTTTGATTCAAATCTTGCGACCGATTTTCCATTTCTTCTACTTAATTGATTCTCATTAAACTTTTTTCACAGCTTTGGTTCCAGTAACAATATTTGGTATTACTCTAAATTTAATATGTTGAACGATCAAATGGCGGATTAATGTTTTAATACTATTTTTGAACTGAGGTATCACATGACAGAATTTAACGAGTATAATACGGTAAATAACATGAGGTCATTCTAAATCTTGTTTGGCAGATGATCAATATGGCGGAATACATTTTTCTTTACAACTCTCTTGATATTTGTATCACATGTAATTAAATAATACAAGAGTAGAATATGATAAGCAGAGTTAGGATTTGTAGGTGTTAGTTTTAAATGAAAAAAGGAAGGGAAAAGGTGTTGAAATAAGGTAAAATAGGGTAAAAAAAAGGTGCTCTCATCTAATTCAAGAAATCATCTTTCTAGTTATTGATATTTTTAGTCTATATTCTAGTTTGTTGATTTACTAAGAAGTGCATCAAATCATTACTCACTAGAAGGGGAAAAAGGAAGCTGTTGTACATCAAGACATTAAGCATTTCTAGATTTTTTAAAAGAATATGTTTCTAATAGAACATCATAATAGATGTAGCTTCTTTCCACATCTACAGAAATCAGTGGGGCAAACTTAGTATTTCGTAATACACTTTGAAATAAACTTACATTCACGACAGCAGATTATTACAATAAAAAAGCAGAAAATTAGAATGAAATATACACATTGTGAATTTTCCATTGTTGGGGCTATTCATATTGGTAAAGAGGGAGAAAGAGGATTTACCTTCTAATTTTATTCAGTCATTTTAACACTCAATTATTTCCCATTGTGTAGGTGTGCTTTCAGTCTTGCATTTACTAAATGTAGATAGTAGACGTCTTAGGCTTACTATTTCCATGTTCAATGCAAGCTGAGGAGACATTAATTGATAGTTCTCATATATGTGATATTGATTTGGCACCGTACATAAATGCTATGGAACTCACATGATACCTCTTGAAAAGATATTATGGGCACAATTGAGGGAAAAAGGATATAGGTCCCCAAAAAGGGGTAGAAGTATTTGTAAAACGCTTCCTTTCTCATCTAGAGATATTTCGAGTCAGTTCGTAGAATTCAGACTTCGAAATGTTCACTCGTTCGGAGATCATAAGACAGTAATTTTTTGGAGCATCATTTTGAAACTTAGAAATGATAGCACAATTCGTTTACCTTACGAACGATCCGTGAGTTACTCGAGTTCAAGGACGGTCGGAGGAGACGTTTTTCTGGAAGTAATCTAATCTTTACGGAGCGAACTGAATTCCGACAGAACGAACGGCTTCCATTGAGATGACACCGTCTTGCTAAGACGGAAACACGACAGCTGATGCGAGGGATTCCTGGAGCGGAGGGTCGGCACTTCCGAAGTGGATGGGCGCTTTGGGGTAGGCCGACGAACGAGAAGGTGACGAGTTCGTGGGTCACCAAGGCAAGTGAACTCGCCCCACTCTGATGCCATGATCACCCATCTTTGTAACAATTAAATGCTGGTTGCATCCAGTAGCAAAATATTGCAGCGAAGAAGACTAGCGTGTGCGTCGAGCATGAAAGTATCAAGTCGTCGCTCAAGGTCAAGGACACCACTGTGGCCTGGTCCACAAATGTCTAGTACCTTTAGACCACGATGGACAGGAAACTTCGCTGGGAAGGTCATGCAAAATCTGTTCTCTCCGAAACGAATAGCACGCTTGCCCGCCTTTCTCCAATCTTTACTAATAGTAGGATCCGTTTCAAGGTGAAACTTCTCATCTACAAAGCCTGCGTTCGCAGTCTTTGCTTTACGCCTGCGAAACATGGACTACTACTTCGAGGCATAACCATAATCGAGAATCGCTTCCTGCGGAGGGCTGTAAGACCACCGATGGGCACCAACTCTTATCTCCGTTCTATATCTAAATAGGAACCCATCACCAAATTTATTTTAATTCATGCCTGGAGACACCTTCGGAAGGCGTTCCACAACAATCAATGGGAGTTAAAACAAAATTTAAAGTATAATTACAAAAAAAAAGACTATAATATATGACTATGAATGTATGTAAATAAATTTTTATATGCAGTAAAATATTTGTATATGTAATTGTAATGACATTGTGAGGTTATACATAGAGTAATATAATGTGTGTTTGTGTTTTGTTATATCTGATTTGTTTACATTATTGGAGTAAAGATGCGATGTTTTTAATAGAGAACATATGTAAAAGGGACTGAGTCGTTCTGAATATACAAATAAGTAACAAGTAAGTGTTGCTTTTATCAAAATATAACATGGCGAAGTCGGTTCGAATTCCAGATCATGGCAGTGATCTATCAGAATGTGAATGGCGAAGATTTATAAGGAATTGAAGATATTCTTGATAGCAAGTGAAAAAAAACGAGAAAGAAAAGGTAAAGATTTCCCTCTTTAACACCATTGGTAAATTTTGTGAGGCAAGCTCACGTAGAAAAGAAACTCTTGAAAAGATATTTCAATATTTTGATAACCATTTCATTGGGACCACTAATGTGTTTGAACGGTTTAAACCTATCAGAAAGAATGAGAACACTTTAGTAAGGTTGAAACAGTAAGCGGCTTATTGTACATTTTATTTAGAAAATTAGATGATTAGGGACTGTTGTCTTTGGTATTAGAGATGTTGACTTCTATATGGTAGAATCCGTCTTTCATGTCGAACGCCATAAAAAGTTATTTTCCCTGTAAGGTGACTTTAGCATCTTCTTGAGTAGGAATATAAGAATATTCTCGTTCTATATATATAATAAATGAAATAAATCAAAGGAAAGTCAATTAGGTGATTACCACATTAAGAATGGTGTAATTTTTTTTTTGCACTTCCCAGTTTTAGACAGTTAATCAAATTTTTATTTTTCCTTAAAAAGTGCCGCTACAGGATTTCATGAAGAATAAAACAGATGCTACTATCAAGTTAAAGGTAGATGGTTGATTGCTCCCAGGAAATTTGAGTTAACAATTTCTTCCTTTCCTTTATTATAACACAAAATACTGTGATCAAGATAAGTGTTGAGAGAAGTAAGGGGCAAGTCGCCTGAATGGACTGGCTGGTGACGAAACAAACTGTACACACAACCCATTGGGAGGAAACTCTGGACTACTTACAGCTATACTCCTCTCTGCACTGCATTCTAATTAGCACAACATGTGCAAGAAGATCAAATTCAACCATGTGGTCTCAATGAGCATGGCATTGATCATAAAACAAAGCACACACATTATTTCAAAATAGAGAATTTTTGGTTGCTACACAAAACTTGGAGGTGGAAGCAGGTTCTTTTAAGTAATGTGGGTAAAGAGAAATTTTACATAGGAAACAACAATGTCAATGAAATATTTGAGACATGTTTCATTGACTATTTTAATTCCTTGATAACATGAACGTTCCATATTAAATAGACCCCCCCAAAAATAACACTTTCCAACTTTGCCACCTCTCATTTGTTTAATTATTAGTACACTTTTAGTTCCCCTTAAGTACATAACAAAACTTAAAATATCCGAGTTTTATGAGGTTTTCAGGTTAAGGACTTCCAAGGATTCCAATTATGTCTGATTTTGATCACATAAGTTTCCAATAGTCATAGTTTGGGAACTGTTCCTCATAGCAAATTGACATCATATCATTCTCTTCAGCATTAAGTGGGCTTTTCTTTAATATCTAATCATAAGGATTTAAAAAATTTCAGATCAATTGAAAACAACAAAATATTAAATATTAACGGTTTTGAAAATATTTTATCTTGTTTACTGCACACCTTAGGATAGGATGACAGAAAATAATTTTACTATTATTGTGCAAAAAAAAGAGGAATAATATTCTTCTGACGTGTAGTTACAAAGGTAATGCTCATCTACATAATAATACAACAAAAATAAATCAACTAAATGGGACATATTATTTTTACGATTAGAATTATTTCTTTTAACAGTATCTACAAAGTCAATTTTTCTCCCTTACCTAATAAATAATCCTAGGAAAAATATAGATTAAATTTCACGATTACAACAATAAGCTGAAAACTTAATTTTCATTGAAATGTGCAAGTCTAAATGTTATTAAAAAAAATACAATTTGACAACTTTTTGTTTTACAAGCAGAATGGCAATTGTTTGCCACATCTCATACTAAAGTTACTATGACAGCTTCTGTTAGCTGTTACACAAAGGAAGAACAGTTAAAAATTTCACTGCAAAGGTAAAATTAAGACCTTCTGATGACCAAATCTTCACTCCACAATACTCGACTTTTTTTTCTACAAATGGAAGAAACTTTTAGAAAAGCACAGTTGCTGATTATGAAAGAAATAAAAAGTAACTGATACCTGAATTCAAAGAAAAAAAATGAAATACTAACTACAAGAAATCAAAAGTTCTATATTACATCTAGAAATCAAATTATCTCTGAGTGCTATGAAAATTACCAATATGAATGTGAACGCAGTGTGAGAATCCATCACACCAGCTGACTAAGAACAGCTTAGTTCTAAACTTATCAGATCATTCCACAAAGAACTATCAAATACAAGATGACATCAAAGGGGTCCTGATCCTTCATTTTAATGAAGATGAGAGAGAGTTTCACTTTTTAAAAAAATCAACATTACACTTTTGTTTGATCTACATTTTTGCTTGCTTATTGTTGAAATCACATAAAATTTAATATTTTTTCTAGGATTAGTGTTCAGGTATGTAATAATTTATAAATTCCTATTTTCTACCAGACTGACAACGTAAATATTGTTAAAATAAATAAGCTAATTGTTAAAGTAATATGCTACATTTATTAAATTTATATTTGGTACAAGGGTAAAGATTTTTTTATTGGTTCCAAATTCCTGAAATTTTTGAATTGTTCTTATGATACATATGAATCCATTTAACACTCGGGAATGACAATTTTAGCTCTCTGTGACAAATAGTTTTCAATCTATATATATCATGAAAAAAGTCATTTCAAGAATGAATAGATTAAGGTCAAATCTTGTTTAAATAATGTTAATAATATGTTAAAGCAAGAAAACTAATTTTTCATTACTAGTTTAATAAATGTGAAATATATATATATTTCACATTTATTAAACTAGTAATGAAAAATTAGTTTTCTTGCTTTAACATATTATTAACATTATTTAAACAAGATTTGACCTTAATCTATTCATTCTTGAAATGACTTTTTTCCTACCATATTTGTAACATAAAAAATATTTAATATTCTTAATTCCAGTTAATGATACATTTTGTAAGTGACACTTGTCAATTAAATCTTATATAATACAATTACAAGCTAAACAAACAACACATTGCTCCAATGGCATCCCTTGTCATACAGTTTCAACCAACAGTCTCTACACAATAAGCAGTTTAAATTAGTTTAACTTAAAATCATGAATGTCACATGCTTACTAAGATGGCACAACTGCTGACACAGACAACATAAACAACCTTACTACCAAACAGGTTAAAACATACAATGCACAATTAAAATCTGACATTTTACAAATCTTCAGAGATTCTTAACTCAAAAACAAAAGTGTTAAATATGTTATTTGTTATGTACTTAGGAAGAAGTGTACCAAAAATTATGAAGTCTGAGATGTCAAGGTCCATACAGAGTATTTCAATTAGCAAGAAGCATGGAGCGGAAATACAGCAGTGAGGAATGCCATCCCCCCACTGCACCACTTCTCCAGAGCTTACCATGAGTACAGTTCACAACAGCACTGAGAGCCACTTCCTTTATGGTTACATGTGCAGTACATAGAGGGAACATTGTCCAACTGCAGCTACAAGTCTATGAATTCAGAGAGCCTATGTACAACTTGCTCGAGTGGATGGAGGCACTTCTGCCTATGCTCCAACCATGCTTCACAGTTTGAATCTCTCTACACCATTAATTGATTTGACATGGAATGAATCAAGGATAATAAAAAGTAATAGACAACTTTCCCCTAAAATTAAGATGGATAAGAAAAGTTATACTTCTTGACCACTTAGATTAATTCAATTCTATCTAGGGGACTGCTCATGTAGAGAAGAAAAAAACAACAACCTAAAGATAGAATTTAATGGACAAGAAAACTTACTTTCACTATCCCTATTAGACGAATAGCAGTCTCATGTTGCTTAAATTGTAACAGGTTGGTTTTCTTTATTATTAGTATGGATACAAATTATTTGCTCATAGTTTCGTCTCGTATACAAAATGATTATAAGCAGGAACATCGAATGATTAATCACTTTATGTGCCTCACCTCGAAGTTTCAATCACCACATTCACATTATACCTCATTAATTTATTTTCTGACTGAATTAGTTCACAAACACAATGTTTGTGAATTACTGTCAATGGAATGAATCTATTTGTGTACTTGTTAAGAATAACTTTTGACAATGTTTTTGTTGCACGTCATTCCTCTTCAGGATTAGTCCAAACTTGGACATTTGATTCCTCTTCAGCCAAATATTATCTGCTTGGCTGAGTCTTAGGCTTTGGCATTTTTGCAAGTAAACCTTGAATATCTTTTTTTTCATCATAAGACTTCCACAATTCAAACAAGTTTACAACATATCTGGCAATTTCTTGTATCTTTTCTATATCAACATTCAATTCTGCAAACCATGTTTTTAAATCCTTATGAAGGATAACACAAGCTATTTGAAGACATCCTGTAAAACACAAAGAACTAAAGTATGAATTATATATAAATAAAACAACAACAAAATATTAACCTTTTGTTACAATTCAGTCATTTCTGAACACAGTCCATATAATAAAAAGAAATATTTATTGCAAAGAAAACACTGAACACAGACTAAACTATTGAAGCTAGAAACAAACAAAAAAATAGCACATAAGCAACATAACTCTTGCAACATAAGCACACACTAAAAAGGATTACTAATTCAGATAACATCTGTTTTCGCAAACAATGTTAATTTAAATATCTAGAAGCAGGTGTTCGGGTTTTTCATTATTTTATTTTTCACTGGGTGCACAAAGTAGAAAAGTTTTATTTTTTTGTTGATCAGGTTATTGGCATAGTACACTGTCATTCCAAGTCAAATCAACACAGGGTCTAAACCACATCATCTCACATTTTGATAAAATTTGGTAGGAAGGTAGACATCAAATAGGTTAAGAAAATGCAAAGTATTGTTATTCAAAATTTTAATTTTTAATTTCTCAAAAGTGGTAATTTTTATTGAACTTATTAATGTGGAGAGCTGGAGAGCTAGGAAGCTTGGGTTTTACACAGGAGAACTATGCTCAAAAGAAAACACTTTAGGTTATGCTTTTACATTAAACAAATATCTTCTATAATTCAATTTAGTATTAAATTGCTACACACAAAAGGTTTTAAAGTTCAGGACATTTCTTTTCATTTTCCTATCAATTTTCACACGAGCGTTTTTTTTTCACAACACAAAAAAAAAAAAAAACCAATAGAAATCAAGTACAGAGAAGCTATCTCCTCATTGGCCAGATCGTTCGGTGCGTATTAAAAAAAACTGTTTTAGCGTAGACTACTAACTTAACAATTTTGAAAATTTTTGAATTTATACTAGTAATAGTTGTTGCCCTTGTAAATCATCTGGAAAAGCTTAAATGTGGGATAAAAAAAGGTTCTGTTTCCAACAACAAAAAAGAGTAAATTTTTTGAGGCGAGCTGCATAATTAATTCAAATTTTTCATGATTACAATAGTTTCTCTGTACTATATATATGAGAAAAAGTGAAAATATGACAAAGTAGTCATGTCATTTCACTGACATTACCTTTATTAATTCAGGAACAAGCACCAGAGCAATAATAACTAGGAAGAGCAAATAAATCGTGCAACATCCAGTTACAAAATGACTTATTTCCCATCATGAAAAATGAGTAGTACCTTAAAACTAGGTCAACATATACAAAATAAACTTAAAGTAAAAAGAGTAAATTGTTTCCTTGTCAACTGACAACAAGAATTCAACAGGTCAAAGCATATAACAATAATATCCTATATATCATACCTAAAGCAATCTGATATGGAGGATACAGTAATGAAACATCAGTCCTCAAACTATCGTTGACAACTCGCCAAGCCAAAGCCAACAATTGCTCCTCGTGTCCAATATCTTGAATTAATTGTAGCAATGGTCTATATGGTTGATATACAATCAAGCAACAATCTAAATTTTCCAATAAATAAAATTCACATTCCAAGATATGATTGGTTCGATACGGAAATTCTTGAGTATATGCATAACTAAATTTATTTTTCACTGAAAAAGAGAATACAAATAAAAATACCTTGATAATGAGAGTTGATGTAAGACACAAACCATTGAACCTTACCAACTGTCTGGCATGTTGTGATAAGCCTACTATTGGAAATAACACCAAATTCTTCTACTTTAGAAGCTAGGAAGACACATGTTGGAGCAAGCAGAAGAGGGTCTATACATTTTAATGAATTACGGGCATAAAACCGCTTGAAAAACACAGTAGCTGTAGCAATCACTTGTTGTCTCAGTTTCAATTGCTCACCTAATATTTGAATTACTGCAAAAATAAATAACATATTTGTTGGATGTAACAGTGAGAACAACTATTTATTACAAGCATTCAAGTGAAACTTACAGTTAGAAAAGAAAATAAATATTTTTTGATATTCCTCTTCAGTAAGTACTGCAAGATCATGCTGACGTTCACGAATCAAGTCTTGCCGGTCCAGAAGCCACTGCTGACTGATCAACAGTATTAAATAACATTACAAAATTTAGTATTTAGTAAAAATTCAAATCAACTAAAGAGATTGATAGGAGAAGAAATTAACTTACTGATGAGAACTTTGCCAAAAATTTCCTGCCATCCTTCTCCAAATGAACACTGAGATTAAAATATAATTGAAGATTGATTAACTCTCTGAGAGATTCATCAAGATAGCATGAGATGAAAAGCAGTATTACCATTTAATATAAATGATAATACATGATAAGAACTATCAAATATATTTAAATAGTTTCATATTTCCAAATCCATAAATATTCTTAATCAGAATAAAAATAAATACTTACCTGTTTAGAAAAAAAATGGTTAGAAAATTATGGATTACTGATTCATAAAACTCAAAAATCCATAATAGAAGCAAATTATCGCGTGGCTAACATAGGACTCTTTATCGCGGATCGAAAATTGTCATCTATTGTCATAAACTCAAGTTATTCCTGTTCTGGCCCTGGGCGGTTCCCTGACTTTCAGAACAAGTCAGACTACACTTGATCTGTTCTGTCTGCACCTGCACTTCAAGAGACTTGAAGGGACGCTAAAGACACTTCGATACTTCCATAATATCGATACCTCTGCTTTCGATACTTTTGGTATACATATTTGAGAATATCGATTCTTCGATACTAGCGCTAAAAATCAAATAACTTGAAGAGAAAACTCCATAAAAAACGCTAAGTTTTCATTATTAGTAATTAATTATATCTGAATTCATATGAAAAAGTTAAACTAATGTTTGTACATTGAAACATTCGGAACTACATGAGCACAGTAGTTTAGTGGCTGATCAAAACACAAAATAAATGTCAAATTTTCCATGGAGAATAAAAAAAATTAATAAAAAGTTATTTACTTATTTGTTTATTCAATTATTATTTCTGCAGCATATTCCACTTATACAAGCTTCTCCTTTTGTCAGTATTCTTAATCCATACGTCAAATTCTTCTTAATCCATACGTCTTCTTGTACAGGTACTTGCTTGCTGCATTTTAAAATGCAAAAGAAAAAAATAATTCTTATATCATAATAAGAAATAATTTCATCATTACTGCTTTAGAGCCTTAACTTAAGCAATAACTGCAATAATATCGTCTAACTCATCAGAGCAAAAATATTTTATATACAGGATTGCAAATGACGATGATACAACCTTTCCCTCTGCACTTCCTTAAGGCTAAATGTCCCTTCAGTTTAGTATGAAAAAAATTCCAGAGATGGCAGCACTTCTGGAGTCACTTTTCTTCCCTGGTTTTCTCCTAACGGATTCATATAATTTTGTGGTAAACGTATTGAACTTTTTTTCCTTTGTAGAATTCTAGGTAATTGTGTTTTGAAAAATTTATTCCATATTTACTGTGATTTTTTAAAATAATTTTTTGAAATATCACTTTTGTAATAAAAACTGACTTACATAGCGATACCTGTCTAAATACGAGACAAATCTGCAATCAGATTCTGAAAAGATAAAGCAATCTCGTCGGAAATTTGGCAATTGTGAAATATACCGATGAAAAATCGTGGTCTGCAAATGCGCAATTGTGAAATATACCGATGATAAGTCGGGCCAAAAAATTCCCCCTCCAGCCGTCCGCCCCGCTGTGTGCCACCTCCCCTCCCCCTTCGCTAACCACACTCAGAAGTGTCTACTGAAGGCATGTTTCAGTGTTCACGAGGAAGGTTCAATTGTATCGTTTGTAAATATTTTGGGTAAATTAGTCAACCTATGACGATGAATGTCGATAGGTCGGTAAATCTTCAATCATCGCTATGGTGTCTTCGCGTGCGCTGTATATTAATAAAGATATTTGAAAACAACGTACGCCGCTTTGTTTGCCTCAAATAGTCCTACGAGAAGTCTATCCTACCTTGCATTTTCTAAAGTTAATTAAAATAGACGAGAGAGTGATTTAGGTAGATAAATATAAAGTCTTATCAAATTAAATGCAATAAAATTTAACAGAGATTAAAATCCGTACTAATACATAAATGCGAAAGCGTGTGTGTTTGTTACCTGATCACGACTAAAAATCTGAACGAATCGTGATGAAATTTCGCAAGGAGATAGTTTAGATGTTCAGGAAGAACATAGAGTAACTTTTATTTTCAAAATGTGTGATAGGTATGATAAATGTCGATAAAATATATTGTGAAATGGTTCTTCACAATAAATGTCGATAAAATCGAAAAAAGAGGTATATTTGCTTACGCTGCCTAAACGGTTAGACATTGGTGACAACTATAAATGACAATATTGTTTGCCTCAAAGATTTCTACAAAAAAGTCTGCGACAGCATATGTCTATCCACAAAAATTAACATAAATTATCGATAAAAAGTTTTTTGTAAATAGAAAAGTTAAATTTTAGAGAGTAATTTAAGAGGAAAAAAACCAAACGTCGTCAAATTTAATGGATTATTTGTTTTGTGCATATAACAAAGATAAAATAGTCTTTAAATCCTAAAATTTCGACAAATAGTTTAAATTTTACAAGAATTTAAATTTTACATGCCTCGGAAACGCAAATTTCCCGAGACAAAACCCGAATTCGGTCATTGGACGAAAAAAACGACCAAAGCTAGTTTTGGCAGAAACGTTTTTGCCAGAACTAGTTTTGAGCGTTGAAGGACATAACTAGTATTGAGCATTTTTACAATAATGAAGTTTCATGTACTTTAAGCGGATATAATTTCCAGAGTATTTACTGTGGTTAACATGTTATTTCCATTCATGAGACATTTACAAAAGTGTCTCAATTCCACTGTGTTTCTCGAGTATTTACTCAGATTTGTAATACTCAGATTGATGAAAAATTTACATTTCTATGATATATGTCCACGATTATAAAATTAACGTTGTTTATGAACTGAGGTGGAATATTAATAAAACACAATAATATAAGTCTATAAATTTATTTCTTCCACAATTTTTATCTATCTACATATGTATGGCGCACTATAACTCGCGACTGTCTGAAGCAATTTCAACGAAATTTGGTATAGCGATGACTGACTATCTGGCAACAAACATTGTGTTGGTAATGACATTACTTGCACCTCTAGGGAGGGACGAGAAGGGATTTATATTTAAAAATAATCGGAAACAACCGATATTGGTAATGACTACATTTTTGAGGATGATGAAGTGAAGAGTAAGATTTCTCATGCCGCTTAAATCTACTATCACCCCCTATGAACGAATGTACCCCATCGTCTAGGAGATGAGAGGAAGAAAACGTAAAAGTAATCGAAAATGACCGCTATTAGTATTCGGACTATAGTTATCGGGGCCGCTGAAACTTGTCCTAACATTCCCGATGACACTCACGTCCACTATCAACCCTTATATATCCTTCCGGAAGGAGATGCTATTTTAAAGTTATACAAAATGACAAAGAAGTGTCCAATTCTCAATTTTCGGCATCGCTGAGATTAATAATGATATTCTGATGTAGTCTAAGTCAAAAATCAGCTTCAGTGGGTAGAAAGATACTCCCAGCATACCCTGGGGTGAGATGGGAAGAGGATGAAATTTAAAAATAAGCGGAAACGACCGATATTTGTGTTGAATACATTACTTTCGAGGTCACTGAAATGAATAGTGACATCCCCGATTCCGTAAAAGTCCATGATCATTCCCCGATCACCTCTTCAATCCTAGGGAAGGAGATACCATATAAAAATTAACGAAAATGACAAATTCACAGTTTTTGGCGTCGCTGAAATGAAAGCTGTCACTCCTGATATGGTTTAAGTCTTAAGTCAGTCCCCATGGAAATGACACACTCCTTTAACCTCTAAAGAAAGTCGAAACGACATGAAACAAAAATATAAGTGAAAAGGACCGATTTGCATCAAACAAATTGTTTACAGGGTTGTTGAGATGAATAATTGATCAGCAAATGCTGTTTAAATAACACGGAGGTACGGTACCCTTGGAGCTGAGGGCGAGAATGGCGGGACGTAAAAATAATGTGAAATGACCTGTATTAGAATCAAATCCATCATATCCGGGGTTGAAGAGATGAATTATTAAATGAAAGGGGAGGGTGGGAATAGTGTAACACGTAAAAATTATCTAAAATGATCAATGGAAGTGTCGAGTGGAATGCATTCGGGGTTGATGAGACGAATTATTTTAATTAATAGGGTGGAGTACAGCGTGACACGTTAAAACTGTCCAAAATGTCCAATATTGGTTATGATACCGTAGTTTTCGAGGCCGCTGTGATGAGGAGTGACATTCTCGGGGACGTATGAGATCACACTCAACTCTTATATCACCGTTCCACCCTTTGGGAAATTATATATCAGAGAAGAACCCACAGATTTCAACGTCCCTGAGTTTAATGGTGACATCCTGATATTGTGTAAGTCTAAATTCAGCTTCCATGAGAAATGGCATCCCTCCCACCTCTTTAAGTCAGTGAGAGGGGTGGAAAGAGGGTGGCATGATACAAAAATGAATATGATTGATTTGCGTTCATTCTGCAATTTTCAATGTTTCTAGATGAAAAATTATACTATCAATGCCTTTAGGTTGAAGTTCCAACCAAACGGTATGTTTGGCACCCCTCTAGGCGAGGTTGGAAAGAACGTGGCGAGCAAAAAGAATCGGAAACGATCGATACTTGTGTCGAATCCATAGTTGTCGGAGTTATGATACTCGGAATGCCGTTAAGTTTCTGACTCGATACATTGAGTAAAATACAATTCAATCTAATCTTTCTTTCGGAGGTAGCCGTCCTCTAGAGAGCGCGTACCCTGGGTTGCGGATGGGGGAACCCATCGAGGCAGACCACTTCCTTTATCTTTTCTATCGGTCACTCTTGACCAACTCTTGATTTTTTCAACCTCGATGCTATTAGGTTGAGAGGGCTGGGGAGTCTTTCATTTTCCTTCACTAGATTATTCTTAGGAGGCCTTCACGACGGCATTTCCGTCACTCTATTAACAATGGCAAAAGCAAATTTGGAAAATAATACGCCATTAAATGTGGAAAATCCATCCTGAGGGAGGCCATCCATTGTCTACTAGGGACTTTCAATGGGAACAAAACCCAAAGGTTAGAGATGAAATTAATGATATGTATCAAATTGATGAAACAGACCTCAACACTACCAATGAAAGAAAGTTGTGGGAAAGTTTAAAAAAGTCAAATAAGAAAGTTGAAGAACTACTTGAAGAAAATTCAAAATTAAAAGTAAACATAAATCAAATAATGCAAAGACTCGAACAATTGGAAAAGATCAATCAATCCGAAACTACGGCGAAGGCAGGATATGAATACTTTACGGACGAGGAAGAGTTGCAAAGAGAAACGGATTGGATACTCCAGACCAAAAAGAAACACAAGAAAAGGAAGGCTGGTTCTTCTCCAGAGGTCTTTGATCAACCTGAAAAGTCAAGGGATAGTAGCATACCCATTGGCGTAAATACAAGAGAAAAACTCAAGATGACAAATTCAGTCCAACCTCCACCTATTAACATAGTTTGAATCAAGCAATATCAGGAGCTGCATTCCTTAATACAAGAAGAAACAACTAGTTTTAAAGTCACTACACTCAACAATAATGTGATAAAAGTAAATGTGTCCTTAGTAGAACATTATAGAAAATTGACACAAATATTAACAGAAAGGAAAATTCAATGGTTTACTTATGAAAATAAGTATGACAGATCAATCAAAGTCATGGCGCGAGGCTTTCATCCCACATGTAAACCTGAAGAAATAATTGAAGATTTAAAAATCAAAGGTTTCGCAATATGTGATGTAAAAAATACCATAAAGAAACGTAAAGAAGATGATCAAATCTTGAGGATACCTCTGCCTTCGTTCATGCTAACATTTGACAAAAAAGAAGAAATTAAAAAGATTTATGAAATCAAAACAATATCAGGAATTGTAGTAAAAATCGAGCCACTCAGAAAAACATCACCTCTTATACCACAATGTAAAAGGTGTGAAGGATACAATCACACACAAACATTCTGTCAGCTTAATCTAAGATGCGTTCGCTGTACTGAGAAACATTTAACAAATGATTGTAAAAAAAGGAAAGACATGTGTTAATTGTCGCGGAAACCATCCGGCCAGCTATAGGGACTGTGAAGTTGCCAAGGCTTTACAAAAGCGAAGAAATGAACTAATAGCTAAAAAACAAAAGTAGTAACTAATCTCTACAATACCATGCCAAATAAAACTCCACAGAAACCTAGTGAATCTGTACAAATAGGGAATGAAAGAGATAGCACGCGTACAAAAAACTCTCTGAAGTGCTAAAAGAGAAAGTAGAATATGAAGAACTCCTAAAACATATATTAACAAAATTGGATAAGCAAGAACAGACTAACGAAGTAATATTAGAAAGATTGTCTCTGTTAGAGACAAATATAAACCCAGCAATAATAAAGCAAGAAAAAGATAATGGATTCTATTCGTATTGCATAATGGAATGCAAACGGATTATTTCAACATTCACAAACATTAGAAGTTTTCTTAAAAGAGCATAAAATTGATGTTTGTCTCTGAAACACACTGTACAAAAGAATCCTATATCAAAATGCAAGGTTATAACATATATCATACCAATTATCCCTCCAACAAAGCTAGAGGGGGCACAGTTGTTATAATAAAAGAAAACCTGAAACATTATGAAAAAAGTAAATGTCAGTTAGAGGCTTTACAAGCAACGACAATTAAAGTCCAAACAAAATATAAGCAATACACGATATCTGCAATATACTGTCCTCCACGTTATGTATTGAAAAAAGAATGATTTTGTCAGTTCTTTTTGAAACTTTAGGGCATTATTTCATTATAGGAGGTGATTTTAATGCCAAGCATATACATTGGGGGTCAAGACTCACAACTGGTAAAGGAACTCTACAAGACTGGTGTAGTGTGTAACTGTGAATTTCATTCAACAAGAAAACCAACCTACTGGCCAAGTGATCATAACAAAGTGCCTGACTTAATTGACCTCTTTGTTACCAAAGGGATATCTGAAAATTATATTCAAGTTGATGAGTATTTAGATCTTGCATCGGACCACACGTCTATCGTGCTAACTTAGTACTTCTGTAATTAAGAAACAAATGTCACTGTCTCTAACTAATTGTAAAACAGAATGGCATTCATTTAAAGCTGAAATAGAGGAAAATATTGAACTGAAAGTACCCCTTAAGACACCTCTACAAGTAGAAGAGGAAGTTGAGAAGTTCAATTCTATATTACAGCAAACGGCGTGGCATAGCACGCCTGAAATACCTAAGCGAACTAAGGGTTACAATTCCCCTAAAGAAGATATGGTGCACATGGAAAGCAAGAAAGAAATGGCATCAAACCAGATCACCAGAAGAGGAAACAGTTTTTAATAAACTTCCTAATGATTTAAAAAAGTTAATAAAAGAATTAAACACGAAACCTTAAATAAACATCTTAGCGAGCTATCTGCTGATAAAAGTTCTGGAAACTCTGGAAAGCCACTAAAAGCATTAAACGGCCAAAAATGCAGATACCTCCAATTAGAAAAGACGGTAGTTGGGCAAAAAGCAATAAAGAAAAAGCAGATCTATTTGCTGAACACCTGTTTAAGACATTCAAGGCTCACCCCAGACTTACACACGATGAAAATCTCATAAGTACTAAGAAAACAGATCAAATTAATATTAAACTAGTCACTATAAGAGAACTGAACAATGAAATCAGAAATAACTTAAAAGTTAAAAAAGCCCCGGGGTATGATTTGATAACTGGCAATATTTTGAAGGAATGTCCTAGAAAAGGACTCTTAAATTTTTTGCAAATAATAAACGCTGCAATTAGATTAAAATACATTCCGAAACAATGGAAAGTAGCTGAAGTAGTAATGATACCTAAACCTGGTAAGCCTGTGAATGAAGTGACATCTTACAGACCAATATCTCTATTACCGGTAATGTCCAAAATATTTGAAAGGTTAATCCTCAAAAGACTTACACCAATTATAGAAGAAAGAAACTTGATCCCCAAACATCAGTTTGGATTCAGGACAAAGCACTCAACTATTGAACAAGTACATCGTATCACTGATGTCATTGAAAGAGCTCTTAAAGAACAGCAGGTTTGCTCCAGTATATTCTTAGATGTCGCACAAACCTTTGATAAGGTATGGCATGCAGGATTAAAACATAAATTAAATAGAGATTTACCTTCTGAATACAATCAAATACTAACGTCATATATCTGGGACAGGCATTTTCGAATAAAGTATGATGATGAGTACTCCGAATTAAAGCAAATATCTGCTGGTGTGCCCTAGGAAGTGTTTTAGGTACTATCCTCTACCTTCTCTACACCAGAGATATACCAAATTTTAAAGAAATTACAGTTGCTACTTTTGCAGATGATACGTCAATGCTGGCAATAGGAACAGACAGTAAGGAATCGACTGAAAAACTTTTTGGATTTGCTTGCAAAGAGATCGACCAGGTCTTGGAGTTCTGCCGAGGTCCCCGCAAACAGAGTGCAGTCATCCGCAAACATTAGGTCCATGATGTAGCATTGTTTTAGATTTTCAGTATTGATAAATTAAAAGTCGTTTCTATGTTGCTCATTTTTTTATTATTGGTATTAGAAAGCTTTTTCGGTTGCATAGCAACCATCATCAGTAACATACACTGAAAAATATAAAAATAAAATAAAAAATATAAAAATAGATACATAATATGAAAGTATATAATAATTGGGTGAAACAGTATCGAAAGAAGTGTATTTTTGGTTGTTGTTGAAATAAAGAAAGGAAAGAACAATGAAAAAAGAATAAAAGAAAAGAAAACAAATACAGAGTGAGTAAGCTGACAAAATTACGTACCTGAGTGTTAAGGAATATTTTTGGCGAATGCGCAGAGTACGCGGAACGGAGGTCATTATATGGTAAGTGAAGGGGTGTTGCGGGGTGGGCGGGGGGAAAAGGGGCTGTCGGAGTTTTCCAGGAACTGGCGGCAGAAGACGGAAAGGATTTCCAAGGGTTTTAACTGTTGGGAATGGGGTGCAGTGTCCTGAAGAGTTGGGGGTGAGAGGGAAGGAATTTGAAGGCTAGTTTCATGAGAGGGGAATGAAATTCAGGGATTTGTTCATTTAATAGGGAAATGTTGTTGTTTTTTAGAATACTGTGGATGTGTAAAATTTCTAATTTGATCCGGGGCCAAAATCTATTTTCTACTTCTAAAATATAAAAATCCTTTTCAATGTTAAATGTGTGTGTGTTTTCTACTAGGTGGTTGGCGAAGTGTGAGACTGTTGTGTTATTTTTCCATGCATTTACGTGTTCCTGTATCCTTTGTTTGAATGTTCGTCCAGACTGTCCGACATACACGGAGGGACAATCACTACATGTGAGAGCGTAGACTCCACTTCGGAGGAGATGGGGAGTGGGGTCCTTAGTGAATGATAAGGTTGTGTTAAGTGTTTGTGGAGAGAAGAAGGTAGTGTAAATGTTTAAATGTTTTAGTGAATTCGCGATTTTAAGTGAGAGTGGGCCTATGAAAGGGATTGCGTGTCTGGTTTGAATATTATTGTTTGGAGTAAGTGATGTGAGGTTCTTCGTGTGATATAATCTAACTTTCTTAGTGATTAGTGATAATAACCACCTATGTTTTTTTTTGTTTACGTTCTGTGCGATTGCCTGCATATATAGTACGAAGGGGAGGGGCGCCAGAACACAACCTTGCCTTACTCCGGTCTCTATTTCGAATGGAGGTGATTCCATGTTTTCTATCTTAACTGTGGATGAGGTTTGTTCATACGATCTGAGGATTTTCAGCATATTTGGTGGGTTCTCAATCTTTTCTAGGACATTGAAAAGCATACGGCGATCAACTGAGTCAAATGCTTTGGCAATGCAAATGAAGACTATGCAGAGCGATGTGTTCTGCTCCAAGAATTTTTCTATCGTTTGCCTAGCTGTAAATATCATGTCTATTGTAGATTTTTGTCCGCGAAATCCACATTGAGTGTCGATAAGCGGGCTGTTGATGTAAGAGTATAGACGGTTGTAGATTACTTTCGACAGTATTTTGCTTGGGACTGATAGCAGTGATAGGCCTCTGTAGTTGTCGCATTTGTTTTTGCTCTCCTTTTTTATGTGTTGGTACAATTGAAGCGTTTCTCCAGGTAGATGGTATTTTCCCTCTCTCCATATTTGTTCAAATAGATGTTTTAGCATATCTAGAGTGTAGTCACCTCCTTCCTTCAGCATTTCCGCCGTGATGTCATCAGCTCCAGGACTTTTGTTGTTTCTCATTTGGTTAATGGCTTTCTGTATTTCCGCGCTGCTAGGAGGTTTATCTGTTGGGAGATCCTCTCTGGTGTAAGAGAGGTCAATGGCTCTTTGATCCGTCTCACAATGCTGATTATACAAGTTTTTGAAATATTCACTTCAGACGAGCAACAATAGTTTCTGTTCTTTTCCCATCATCATCTATGAGAACATTTAAAGGTTTCTTCACAGGTCCTACAAGAGTTTTTAGAGAATTGTATAGGCTGAAGGAATCGCCATTATCTATAAAAATTTGCATTTCCTTTGCTCTATCACTCCACCACTGATCTTTTAGTTTTCTTATTTGTCTTTGACATTCTTTTCTTGTTGATTTGTAGGTGTTTTCATTTTGTCTGGTGGAATTTGTGAGGTACTTCTTGTAAAAATGTTCCTTTTTCTTTAATAGGCCAGTTATTTGCGTATCGAATTCTCCAAACCAATCGCGGTTATTTCCTTTGGCTTTTTCCGTGGACTGTTTTGCCGCGTTAAGTATTGATGTACGAGTGTGCTTCCAATAATCCTGTAAATTGGTATTACTATTTAGGCTGACATTTTCGTAAAGTTTGTCTAAAAATTACTTTTCCACGTTTTCGTTTTGCAGGCTGCGGTTGTTAAATCGGGGAGATGGCTTACGCTTCCAGGGTCTTGCTTTTGACCTCAGCTTAACTGTGGCTTTCACAAGTCTATGGTCTGTACCGCATTCTCCACTTCGAAATGCACGGCATCTCAGTAAGACTTGTCGCATATCAGCTTTTAAGATTACATAGTCAATCATGTGCCACTTGTCAGACCTCGGATGTTTCCAAGTTGTTTTTCTCTTGTCCTTTTGCTGAAACCATGTAATAGGGATGCATAGACCTTGGAGTGCGCAAACGTTTAAGAGTGTCTGTCCACTGTTATTCATATACTTGTTATGCTTGTCGGGTGCATGCTTGCCCATAATTTGTGGCCACTGCACATGTTCTTGCTCGATCCTGGCATTAAAGTCCCCAACCAAGATGAAGTTGTATTTCTTTGGTAGATTTCTAGTTAATTGATCTAGTTGTTCATAGAATTCATCTTTCTTTGAATCTTCAACTTCAGTAGGCGCGTAACAGCAAATAAAGGCAATTTTAATTTTTTTTCTATAATTTCTACGCTCATGAGTCGATTGTTTACACAGGTAGGCTCAGTGACAATTCCTTTTTTTAACCAATGCCGTTCTAATGTACATGGCAACTCCATGGCTATTTTCGACGGTATTAGAGCCTGACTAGTAATAGGTGTATCCGGCGTCCTTCTCTTCTAACTTCCCGAAATTTCGAAGACCGGCAATATCTATGTTGTAAGTAGCATTTCTTTTGCTATTAAGGTCGTTCTTCTCGGAATTGAGATACTTGTTGGTTTTTTTGAGTCAAGAAGGGTTTTTATGTTCCGTTGCGAAGATTACTGTTTGAATCTTATTATTCACAATTACTTTTGTCAAGATGCCTCCCCCATAATCCATGAGGAAGACTGACGCGGGGTCAGTATGTGAGTTAGATGAGGTATCCGTACTCACCTGGGGTAATTTATCCTTATTTGTTGTACTTGACACCTTCATTGTATTTCGTTTCATTATGCAAGTTTCCTGCTGGTTGGACAAGTGTTAGCATAGAATTGTTTTAAGTGTTGGTGGGTTGGTGCCACCCGTACTATTATCCCTCATCGCTTTAGTGAATGGGAGGTAGAAACAATCAAACGAAGGAGACCTTTTGATTCATCCACCCCTGGTGTTTAGCATCATAGCCGTTGGTCGTTTTTCACTCCGCTTTGGTCCGCGGGAAGTATTTTATTTCCTTCCTACCATGAATATCTTCAAGGCATTCCCCTGTCCGCCTCCTGGGGACGCGGTCTCAAAGAGATGCATTCCCTCCAAGACTAATACATGTATATACACTTGCACATACTTACACACATACATATACACAAATACATATTGTGACTTTATTTTTATTTGTTATTAACTAATAACAATATTTTTTTAAAAAAATTAATTGTTGTAAAAAAATTAAAAATAATTCTATTTACTTACTAAGGGANAAGGGGAGGGAACCGAATACTCACTTCTATGGGAGCCACTCACAATGAAAACACAACAATCTGGTGTTCGAGCAATGAACAAAACATTTTATTGTTTGCACTAATCCTAACCTAATTACTACACAATACACTGGTCAATATTTATTCTACTACACATTATTTCGCCTACTGCGCTCTTGAAATGTCCTTTCGTTCTTAGAGTTTACTCACCACGGTTTTCTGGTACTGGTCTCAGCTGTTCTTTGCGCTCTTGACACATTTAATGCACATAACACACTTAACACTGGGCCTGATGACGTTAATTACAATTTACTTGGCCTTATAATAATTTCAAAACACTTTACACCTTTGTACATTGATCATAGTTTCAGTTGATGCCTTACTGGATGATGAGCAAATTCCTATTCCCTCTCGCGTGACTTTTGAGGGCACTACCTCAATTCTCCTCGCAAATGTTCAATCCCTTTTTATCTTCTTTACCGCCACGTAGCTATTTACTCCACGCTCGTGAGTAGTTTCAGAGTTTCACTTTATTATACGAATCACTTTGCATTTCATTTAATAAGTCGTCCTTTGCAATATTTAACTTTAATTACGTGGTCACTTGACTAATGGCTACTATCATGACTTATGGCTGACCATGCAGTGAACTCACGGTATGACACACTTTGCAAAGACGTTGCCTTCTCTGGACTCACAATTATACAAAAGTGACTACTTTGCAGCTAACGTTTCTCTGAAATTGATTACTTTCCTTCCTCGCTCGAGTCAATTAATTATCTGATCGAACTTCTTTGGCGAGACGAACTAGTTCCTATTATCTGTTAGTTCTTGGCTTCTCACTGCTCATAACACAGACTTGGGATACTCTAATACTGTTATGTACTAGTTACAGGTGATTAAATTTGACGCTTCTTACGATCTGAATTCACTAGCGCTCGTATAACATTGTTCATCAGCCGCACGGTTTATTTCACAAGTCTCATAATGTTACTTAATTTTGATGCACTGGTTCACTCGAATAGTTTATCACTCTAAACTTGTGAATTTCAAATGATTCGCACTTTGTTTGTCTTTACTGTTACCGAAAACTGAACTTCGTTAAATGTATTTGTTGTATCGTAGCAATTTTGATAAATATAACATTTTGAAGATATTACTCGAAATCCGAAATTTAGATTTTCAGAATGATTGATCCACAATTTGATCAAAAGTTAATTTTTTGAACGAGAGACAAAAAGAAAACTTATGATGATCTGCTGCGGCCCGATCTGGTCATCTGATCTGCACAAAAAAACGTATCCTCCTCGCCTCGCTCAAAAAAAACAAACTTATCTTCTCCTCTCTCTTCCAACTACTCCCCGCCAAAAAGTTTCTCCTCTCTTCCAACCACCCACTGCCAAAACTTTTCTCCTCTCTCTCTGGTTTGCCGCTGTGTCCTAATTTTTATAGCTAATTTTGCGTCACGTGACGTTCCCCCTCTTCACAGTCCTTGCTTCTGCTGCCAGATCTCGGTTCTTTTCCCCCTCTTAATTTTAATTGGTAGTTTCTGAAAAGATGTACTTTGTATTTTCATGTTTCCAATCATTCCATTTGACTCCTCCCCCCTTGACATTTCATTGGCTGCACCCCCCTCTCTCTACTTCTAAGACTCTTTCCTCGAGATGAAGGTCTGTCGGCCATTTTGTTATTTTTGTCCCTTCTGTATTTGCGCGGGCGGTAAACTTTTAAAGACCTTGGTTTTATTGTTTTATTGCTAGGAGGCATTCGACATCGTTCACTGTCTAGCTAGCACTTGTTCTGAGCGTCGGCATTTCTTTTTTGAACCCAAATTTTATTACTGTCTTTTGAATTTTTTTTTCTATCGTATTATTGTCGAACCCATGTCGCAAAATTTCACATTTGTAAAGATTCCAGTTGAGACTTGCTTTTAGGATTCATGTCCCCCAAGAGACCTGGGTCGCGAACCTTTTTTGCTTGGACGTTTGCCTCAAAAGTAATATTATTTCCCACGTTGCTTTGGGAAATAATATTCCCTAACATCCGCCCTCTTTCTTGAAAGATTCGTGTTCAGACTAGCAGGCTACTAAAACATGTGTCCTGCTTCCTATTTCTTTTGATCTTTTTCCAAATAAAGGTTTTTATGGCGTTATTCTTCTAAATTTTGCCCCCGTCTTTCTAAAGATTCCTGTTCAAACTTGTGTGTTTCTGAACACGTGTCCTGGTCTCTACTTTTGATTTTTTCAAATAAAGGTTTTTATGGCGTTTTTGTATTTCCAAACTTTCTAGTAAGCTTTTTGATGTAGTACCGTCATGCTAAGCTTCAAACCACCCAAGTCTCTTACCGCGAACTCCCATGTTGACCCACGCTCTTTATGTTAATATTTTGAGAACGCGTGATTGAATTATTAATCAATTCAATCCACGGTCTCAATATATACTGTAACATAATTTTTAAAAAAGGTGGGTGGTATGGTAGTCTCGACTTGTCAGGATGCTCTCCATTTTATCTTGGATTGAAATTTGAAAGGGCGGGGTTCGGCCCATTTAATTATCATGAAATACACATACATTTTTTCTTACTTAAAGAAAAACGCAACTTCGATAAAATTGGTTTAATTGTTCAACATAAAATACATCAAGTTATACCCTAAGCTACTCATGCACATATTTCCCATTATATTTCTCAAAAAATCACACACATTATAAATCATAACACTTGGTTTTAACTAATGATACTGGTTAATTTGCAGTTCAAACTGAATTCAATTTAAACATGATTACATTACAAATATACATCATCAGCAATACTGATTGTCCTTGATGATTACAGTTAATTAAATATTGACAATCGCCACAAGAGTTTTTGGCAGGTTTGCACACGCACAAGTCAGTTCACTGACACTTGTTATGCTATAGAGCAGATGCACTGAACGCAGCCAGTCATTGTAATTACCTTAAGATTTGTTCTAGAAGCTAGACCACCAGTTGTTAAAACGACGTGGGCGTGGGGAGTTCCTTATGGATGAATGACCCCGAATACTACCAGACCATTTACCTTTCCGCCTCGGCGATCACAATTGCCTTCGCTGCTATCCGAACTAGTCGCCCTCAGCGTAGCATCACGAGAAACAATTGAAGTTGTTTCCAGTTCAACTTGATGACGAGTTATTGGCGTTAATTAAAACGTTATGTCGAAAGTCGTTGACGCTTGAAATAAAATCGATCTACTTATAATCATCGAATCATCTCAAGAGAAACAAGTTCATCATTTAACTCATTTAATGATGAAGGTAAACAATCACTGAATAATCGATAATGCCTTAGGGCATGAATATTGCTCTAAGTCAAAATAAAATCTGAATAACTAATCAATGTCTTGAAAAATCTGCTCTAACTAGAAACTGATGCTCTAAAATAAAATGATGCTGCTAATGTTCTCTCACATCTTGATGTCCTCTCGATCTCTACTATCATGTCCTCTCAGGAGCAACTCTGCTCTCCCCATTAAATAAACCTATCCCCACTAAACCCCAAAAACCGTAGCAAAAAGGCCGCACCCTTCTTTACGTCGTGGTTTACTTTTACTAATAGTTTACTTTTACAAATCCACGTGGAGTATTTTTGGTTGGCTAATCTAGTATGACGTTTATTCGTTCTAGACGAATAGCAATACTTGATTTCCACACTATTTNCCTTTCGAGCCCCTTTCTACGACACTACCCAGTCTCGTGACCCTCATCTTTTCGCAAGGTGATATTTAATACTTGAAAGGTACCCTCGTCCCTCTTTGTTCTTGCCAGTGACACTTTATTTCAATGTCTCTGTCCCCCGTCAAAACACTTCTTTCCACCCTAAACCCCAGATCTTCTTTTACGCAAATGTTTTTCTGCCCTTCGTCGTCAATCATTTTCATTGCGAACCCGAGCTTCGTTGCTCGATAGCCAGGCCTACATGATTACCATCATGTCCTGCGCCAATCAACATTGTCCTTAATGGACTCCTTCGTCCTCACTGTTTTTTCTTCATATTACCTCACCCGTGGTTCTGGATCCTGTCTCGAAATTAACCCTAAACATTCTCCCGAATTTTATAGTAACTTTCCATTTGCCTTTTCAAAGTACATGTCAAAAACGTATCTGGTTAAACATTTTTTACATCCATTCAATTTTCTCTAGTCTTCGCTCCACGCAAACTAACTGCGTAGGGTGTCCAGACTCGACTGATATTTTTATGATCCTATTCAAAAGAAACCCCTTGGTGTGTTTCCCAACGAACCAGTCTTCCCACTCTACTTTCCCTTTCGTCCCAAAGCTGCGTCCCTTGATAACCCTACCTTCTCGGGAAATTTGTTTATGATCTTATCCTTTTACTAGTTTTCTGAATAAGTTGTAATTACAAGTAATGAATTAATTATTCATTACAATGCATACGTACATCGAACGGAGCAAGTTAAATATATGCTTGTAATATTTTCGGGATAAATACTTTTATACCAAGCCGAACACACAAACACGCAAAAACACGTAATTAACTTATAGCCTTATGCCTCTTATAAGAAAATATTTGAACCGTACTAAATACTAAAAAAGAATTCGTATAGAATATAAGAAGTTTCATTATTTTTGAGAGAACATAACTAGTTTTAGACGATGGCTTCTGCCAGAACAAGTATTGAGCACTTTAAAAACGCTCAAAACTAGTTCTGACAAAATATGAACTTTCAAAACTAGTTTTTGTCGTCCTTTTGGTCCATTGGCCGCATTCGGGTTTTGTGCGTAACATACATTATAATAATTTAGATGATAAAGTATATCGAGCTCCACTTTGGGCAAGCCAATTGTAATAATTTTAAATGGGTGCTAAGGTAATCTATCCCACATTAAAAAATAACAGGTAATAAAATATACTTAACAAACACTTACCTAAGCCTCTCGGCCAGCATTCTCTGGGGTAATAAATTTGTTCCGGCTATAAAATGGTTAAGATAGGATCGGTGTTCGGCCAATAATTTCTGTGACATATGCATGAATTCTTCGTGAAGAAAACACAGGTTTCATAACTATTGGTTTAATTATCATTACTCATGAATTAAAAATACAATAAGACATTACACCGTTCCCCTTTACGCACTTCCGCATAAGACATGCACTTACTTTTACTAATTTATACAGCATTTAATTGATTACTTTTACGGAATAATTCCGTTTAAATACCATGAAGTTTATACTCGTTGACATAGTTAGTCATACGCACGTTTTCACCGTTTATTACTACAGGACTTTCTCACTCTAGGCATCACAAAACAAATGTCTCAATTGGCCCCAAGAGTCTATGGCTTGTTTTTATTTCACTCGGTGCAATTTGTAAGTACACATTGTAAGAGGAACGAGGTGCCCATACCGGCCCTCCAAAGAATTATCTTAAGATGATGAGAAATCAGCGTCAGATGTCGTAGAATGCCGTTGACCTACGGAAGACGTGAGATTCCTGACTCCAGATCTCGCCTGAAAGCGTCCTGTCACAACCCGAGCCCGTCCAGATGATTAGCAGTCACCATACCAGCTTGAACCCCTCACTGGGCGTTGAATGTTGGTCGGTGTCATCATCAGCGTACATGGGCGGATTTAGCATCTCTTAATAAAATTGGACTGTTCGTTCTTCACACCATCACTACATTTCCCGGTCTTCTTATGAATGTCTTTTAATAAAACATGATCAACTTGAGGAAGCACAAAATCAGAAATCGTAACCACGATCAAAACTCAAAGTTACAAGTCTTAATAAGTCTAGTTCGAATAATAATGATCCGTAGCGCAAATACTGCAAATCTGATAACTAGGAAGCTAGCGAGCTAGAGCGCGTTAGAGATCTTTAGGGCGTCCATTCCAACCTTAAATAAACCCCCCACATTTCTCACAGAACTGGGAAACGAAGCTTCCCTCCTTACACTGTCGTCACGCGAAATTTTCAACCAATATCTAACACTTTTTCCCTCACGTGGTTCTCAACAATTGGTCCAACTTTCGGTGACGTAAGAGTACCTCTCTACCAATGGCTGATGTTAGTATAATTGGTAAACGCCGAGCATGATGGCGTGTTATTTTTCAAAAGTTAACATATTTTCCAATATCAACACACTTGTGTGGTCGTTCTCCCCTCACCCTCAGACTCTCGCATGAAACAAACGACGGCAAAGGTCCTTCATCAAGGTCTACTCGAGCACACCTGCGCGGTCGCATATTCCTTTCCCCCTTTATTTCTGTCTTGTTTACATTTTAAAACTCAAATCCTTCGCTGACCTAAAATTCCTAAGTGTGTCCCCGTCCTGCGTGAGTAGTTTACAAGAGGTCTATTCTTCCCTTCTTCTTAGTTCTGCGAAACAGAGTATCGTTGTATCTTTTTCAAGGATTCTCACAAGATGTCTCCCCCTTTTTCTTCTCTTGTCTCGCGACATACCACCATCTCTTATAATGGCTAGGACTTGTGCACATATTGATATATGCACAACGCGCCCCCTTCCCAATTACAAATATCGCAGTGGTCCCTCCGAACTGATGAAGTTAAAATTTCTCGTATCCTCTCCTTTCGTCAAGAATTGTTTATAACTGGCTTTCATTTTTCTACACTCCAATTTTCGAGGACAGCTAATTTTGCGTCTCTTCCACTTAAAAATTACTATTACTTCTGTTCCAAACGCAGACTTACAAAATAACACTTCATATTTATTTTCCTCTTAAACCTCGCCTAAATGCGTACTCCTAACAAATATTGTTTCCCTTGTG
>NNCF01131225.1:2315-55862 GCA_002313205.1 Laupala kohalensis | reverse complement strand
AATACATATGGTATAATAATAAGAGAACAGGCGATCAACAAATAGTAGAACAAATTTGAATGTATTCTAATTCTATAGGTATAATTATTTATATTTTTGTTTTATGAAAATAATATTTGAAACAATATGAGACATTAAGTTCATTGCTTCGATAAATCTCGCTTTATAATAATATAATATATTTAGAACATTTTTTCGTTTTATTATGCGTCTTGCTTGTAACGCTGGTCATTGCAAGACTCTTTGCTCGTTGAACTTTTTTTCCCAATCGTGTTTATACATCTCCAAGCTGTCGTATATGATATTATCACGACTTATTAGATCTGGTATCGTCATTCCTCGTGGTGTACGCTCATCTAGTTTTCAATTTTACTTGTCTGTTTTAAGAACATCTCTGATTTGTCCCACTTGATTCACATAATTGATGTATTGACAATATATTTTCTTTGTTGCAATCTATAACTTCTTTTCCTTCGGAAAAAGTATTCCTTCTTCATTTAAAACCGTAGATATCTACTCCTTTCCCTACCATATATCTCACACTCCCAAAGAATGTGCTTTCTATTTTCTATTCCTTCTCCACTCATACTTACTGCAGTCACTCTCCGTCGTAATCATATTAAGTACTCTTCAAAATTGCTATGATCTGTTTAAAATTGTATAACATAGATATTTGTTTCAAAAAATAGACTTTATCCTAAATCGCACATTAGGCATATACTGATGAGATTTTCTTCCGTTTTCACTGTTTGTCCATCTTTTGTGCCACACGTTTAGCAGTTCATCTTTTAATCTCCTCTTCCAATCCTTTTCTTCATATTTCATTCCCTTTCCAGCTTTTTGAGTTTTTCCATGAGTTGAGAAAACTAAATCTTTTGTGCATATAGATCCGCTGGTAATATTCCATTTATTATATTAATGCTTCTCTACTAACTGTTCTGTACGCTCCTGTTGTTCGCAATAAGCACAAGCGTTGTAATCTTGCAAACTTCCTTTCCACCGTTGCAAGCACCAATCTGTCCCCATATCCGCATCCCATAAAGAAGCACTGGCCTTATTTCTTCCTTATACAACCGCAGTATTTGCTTTTGTCGTATTTGGTAGTGTCAATCGTATTCGCAACAAGTAGTAATAGAAACGTTTCACTGTATCAAATTTTTCATTCATATGGGCAGTAAATTGTAAATTCTCGTCTAATACTATTCCTAAATATTTATGTATACTTGTATTTTCTGTCCATCAATTTTTACCAGAGTCGCATCTATTTCTCGTAGATAATCCAAACCAAATTGTCTTAGATTTTTCTGGCGAAAATTGTACATGCTGTATATCACTACTCCTTTTCAACTCATCTATTACTTTTCTGCAATTTCTCTCGCCGGTTCTTCCCTTCTATATCCACTACCAAGTCGTACGCATGCGCTACGACGTGTATATAGGTCTGCCACCAATCCACCAACAGATTATTCATCACTACGTTCCATGGTATTGGCCCACATGCTGAACTTTGGGGACACCCCTTCCACATTTTTCGTACAATTCGTGTATTACCTATTTTTAAATTTCATACTGCGATCACTTAAATGTGACTGTAATAATTCTACATAATGACATTGAACGGAATGTACGCAGTATCACATATCATCGCGCATTATCAAATGCACCTCTTAAATCGAGAAAAATACACAACATAAACTTTCCTTTTCTTTATTTTACATCCGTCAATAACTGCTCAACGACATCTATAGTCGATCTTCCTTTTCGAAATCTGTATTGTCTTCGATCAAACAAGTCATTTTCCTCAATATAATCCTGTATTAATGTAGTTAACCATTTGTCATATATTTTCCCATACGTCGGCACCAAAGATATAGGAGGATGTTGGCTTGGTAGGGTATCTTCTACTGGCTTTTAGAAAAAGGCGCAACTCAACTATTTTCCACACTTTGGGGAATTTCCTGATTTTGATACATTTTATGTAAATGCATAGTAATATCTCTTCACATCAGTCGTATGTCCCCTGCACCATTTCATGTGCAATTCCACCATAGATAGAACTTTTCCTTTTCCGTAATTCTTTCACTACATTTTTTAATTCATCTCTTGTGATAGTATATCCCATCCCCGTATCATCCATTTGTTCATCTACCTCTTCATTCGAAGTCACTCGCTCCTCAAGTCCATACAAAACATTCAAAATATGACAACCTACCTCTTCCCATGTTCGCAATCCCTTGCCATTGTACAACGTAGTGTATCATATTTTTCGTCTTTTTAATTTATTAGCCCCTATTCTAAAAAATAATTCCCAGCATGATTTGTCCATTGCACGCGTCAAAAAGCTTTTACAAGTTTTCTGCGTAACCTTTCTTATTTCTCTTTTAAATTCAGCTTTCTTTATGTTATACTGGAAAAGTAAATCTCCTTCGTCTAATCGTTTTTGCCTAATGTAACCTACACGACGCTGCAACTTATTATTTTCTCCTTTTAGTTTTTTCAACTTAACAGTCCACCATACTTGGCTTTCTTCCATCATGTTTTTTCGACATCTTTCACATTCACTGCGCAGCGCTAGCTCATAAATTTTTTCCACATCTGCGTTTTTCTCTACTCTCAGTATTATCTTTGAGAACATTGTCTTTCTCCGCTCATATCTTTTCCAATTCACTAGTATATTTTCACCTGGCCTTTCTTCCCCTTGTGTCTCATCCTTCGTAGGGGTATTTGTAATAATATAGCTCCGTGGTCACTGTCCATTCCATCATCCAATTGCCAATTCTTTATCACATTTTCTCTCCATCTTGCCATCAATGTCAACTCTTATCACTGAATTTCCTCTCGGTCCCATGAATGTATTCTCACCAAATGCATTCTGGATTATAAGTCACCGTCTCGGTATAAATTCTTCAAATATTTGTCCCCTCTTCGTTGTTCGACTGTCACCCCGTAGTCTAGATCGTGCGTTTGTGTCAATACTAATCAATATGTTCCTGTCATTATTATCCTGCATAACTTTTTCATATACTCGTATGTTGTCTCGTATGTTACCACTAAACTGACAGTACATATTAACTAATTATATTTCATTTCCTTCCTTTTCCATTAGCAATACCGTGAATATTTATTACTATACTCGGTCTTCTCCATGATATTCAGCGCTCCATCCAACACTATAGTTGCCGCCCAAGGGTTTTCCTTGCTGATTACTATTGCTAGTAAAGACAGAAAGCAAAGTTTCCCTTTCATCGTATATTCTTGAATACATGCTACCGAGATATTTTTACGTCTGATATATTACTCTAATTTCCGCACTGCTGTTTTATTGCTTTGCACGTTTTGCTGTAGTATATTATAAACCATAATCAATACTATTTCTTACTCTTTCTTTGGCATTTTATATTATCCACATTCTCTATTATACACCTCATGATCACATCTAACTTTCTTCCTTCGGATATTAATACATTGCTGTTGCTTTCCATTATTCGAATTTTTTTGAATTCATGACCTGTCTCCGCACAGTGACCACAAACTAATACTTTTTCCCGACTATACCACGCCATTTGCCAATAACGGAAACATTTAAAACATCGTCAAGGTTCCTTGTCGTCTTCCATCCTTTAATTAATACATTCGCAATAAATACGTCGTTGCTCTCTAATTACTTGATGAATTCCCCCCGCTATTTCCACTATCCAGTTTTCTATATGGCCAGCTTTGAATTGCTCCTTATATAATATTCTTACCTCACGTTTGAATAGATCCTTACTTTCCTCTGCGTCAAAGTCTTGATTCGCGAACTCTGCTAATTATTGTTTTCCTCTGATCCTTGTCTATACCATATTTTATTTGCGGCCTTCTACAGATTATCTTCTACATTTCCAAATTTGCTTGAATACTTAACACTTTTTAAACGTTTTCCTTATCCTGCTTAGGTGGCAAAACAAATAAAAAATCTTTTTGCTTTGTCAAACGCATAGTACCTACTTTAACCTTACCTTTGTCAGGTCACATGTGATCCTTAACAATGTCCCCTATTTCTCTCTTATCGCTCCCTTTTTCAGTAGCAAAAGGGTTTCCTTTTTCTCACGTTGTGGTGTCTCCATCCCAACTACCTTAGCAAATACAGCCTTGCATTTTTCTGTCACACTTCGTAATCCGTGTTCTATCATTTGTCTTATTTTCTCTGGTGCAATCTGCACTCCCAATGATCGGCTTTCTGTCACTACTTTTCTTTTAACTCCCTCCTTCATTTTTATTATTTCATTCTTAAATTTTCGCTCTAGTTCTCCTATAGCTTATCCGAAACGTCCCAGTCATCCCTTGTCACCTCTCTTCTTTTTCACTCTATTTACTCTCTGCGGACCTGCGCCTCGTGTACCATATTGAAACGTTCATCTATAACATGTATCAATTCTTCTTTTGTAATCATTCTCTGCTCTACATACCCTTTATCATGTAGAATTCTTTTTTCTAGCTGTCCGATACGATCACTAAACATTTCTGTTAAGACATCCCAAAATCCCTCTGTCCTCCCAAAAATCATGTTCTCTAATCCGGTCATTTTCGTGTTCCGCAAATCTTCTAACAACATCTTTAATCTACACTCTAAGTTTTCCTCATCTCCCTTGTCTCGAACCTTACTTAACTCCTCTTCCTGGTCTACTATAATCTCACTCATCCGTTCTATTCTCCGACGTAGTTGCACCACGACTCCACTGACCACTTTCTTTAATTTGTCATCTAAAAGAGCTTTTTGATCTGCCTTTTAACTTTCGCGAGCTTATCTAATCTTGAATTAAAATTTTTCATTACACTACCTTCACTCCCAGCATCAGTGATCTCCCTTATCTTATCTCCACCTTTCCTTCTCATTTTGTCTACTTTGGACTTGTAACACGTATTCCTCACCTGTCTATTGGCTTTAATACTATTTTGATAATTTCTAGATATTTGTTAGGTAGACATGTTTAGTAAGTCTCATTTAGTCCAATTAACTGTCTCGCACCTTTCACAAATTATAGCGAAATGATTTCCCTAACACGTGTTACTACACGATAGTCTAGCCTCTGTCTATGCTTGTGTCACCAAACATGGCATACTGGCGCCCCTTTGAACCCTCTATATACAGCTGTAATTTAGTGCCTGTATCTTTCTACAGTTAGGCCCTACTTCTCTTCGTATGTTTCGGGACCCACTCTTCGCAGAAATTAGTATCGTTATACGTCGACCGAGTGCCCAAAGTCCTCCACAGAGATTGCTACAATATATAGTACGGCTATTTTTGTATTATATATCAAGGAAGCTTTGGAAAAACACGTGATGCACGCTTTTTATATGGCCGTGCTGCAGCCCATATTTAAAATTTAAAGTTATTTTGTAAGCTAATGCGAATTGCTAGCAAAATGCGGCAGTATTGACGTACAATATTGTGCACTATCCTAGCAGGTTTTAGGAATTCTGTTCAGCAAGTTCTTTAATAAAAGCGATACGACTTCACAATACCTGTCATGCCATATATATTCATAGTAATATAATTCTTCAATTATTATTCAAAATAAAAAGGCATTTGATTCCTAACTTCATCCAGTAGAAAAGCCTTATTGTATGTTATTATAACTCAAACGTGGAATGAGAACATAGAAACCTTGCAATACTTATATCGAAACATTGTAAACAAAACGAATAACACGTAACAACATATACTTAACTTCATTAATTAATTCTATGGCTTTCTGCGATCCAATTTGCCTCAAATTCTAGGTGTGCACTCAGAAATGTCCTCTTTTGCTTAGAATGTGAAAATACAAGCAGAAATATCAAGATATAGCCATAATACTTTTTATGGAGAGCATACTTTCAGTACATACATTCACGTCGTCAAGTAAACAAGCCAAGTAATATATTTAAAACAAGGATACATCTTTATTTTTAATTATTATTATTTTATATTTTACATTTATTAATTTGAGTTATGTGCTCGCCTCTTCCAGAATCTCTTGACGGTCGAAGAAAACTGTCTGGTTACCACTACCGTACTAGCGGTGCAAAACAATTGCACATACTTTCTCATTCACGTTTCTCCGTCTGCAGCATAGAATGAGAGAATATAGTAAAAGGGACTTTTCTGGCGTGGTCCTCTATATTTTGGATGTCTTTCAGTGCTCTATTCATGCTCAAAATCCGAAGATGAACTTATTAGTCTTTTATTTTAAATTTGAAAGTAAATATTATAATATTATTTCAAAACATATAGGGACATAAACAACGACAACGAATAGTACAAAACTGACCGTCTGGCAGTGATCAACTTCTTACTAATAAAATTATAATTTTATCATATACATATTTTTCTCAAAAACCTAACCGTTTTGCGACAAAATGGCATGAACCGCGAATGGAAACCTTAGGGGTGACTTTTAAAGGGTTAGTAAGAATTTTATCACTGACAGACCGCCAGTTTTGTACTACTCCCTGTCGTTACTGATGCTGAAATTTTTGGGTGTACGTTTCATAGGTGTGTTTTTTTCTTTTTACATTGAGCTCCTGGACAAGAGTGATGTGCAGCGGAAGAACTGCGGACGTCCTACCAGTTCCACCTACTCCGTTGAGAATGAAATGATGGGTGAAAAACCTGTTTTAATAAAAAACAAACAAATAAGAATTGAAGCTTAAACACGGAAAAATATGTTATGAGTATACATTTTTGGCTGAGCTAATAGACCACCGAAGAACGTTGAAAATTTGCTGGCTGAAGTTATTAAATTACAGTGACTGAAGGCAGAGATTTGTTTGTGTAATTAAAAAATGCAAGGGTATCGTCTACTCTGTCGAAATGGTTTTATTAGCAACAAGCTTTTTCGTTCAGTCAGCGAGCATCATCGGTGTTGGGATGTTACGGCCCTGCTTGAACAGCAATGGAAAATTTCTTGTCCATAATTTATTTCGTTGCTCTGGTCATATTTTATGCGGCCTGACCAAACACCTAGGCAGCGGAAAGGCGATTCGCCATTTCCGCTGGCCGCCTCCGCCCTTCGAAGCGTTCCTTCGAGGCGTGAGATCAGGGTTGTCAGCATCACGCCCTAGTGGCGTGAGCTTTGAGCAACCAATAAAGACCAGCGACAGTGCCACCATCTCCATGCCATCTTAAGACAATCAAAGGGATTGGCACCCCCCTCCAGGGGTCAAAAAAGCAACATAAGCAAGATGGTCAGACGAGTGAAGAGCCGGTCGAAGGAACGGCAGTCAGTGCGCGACACTCCGCAAGACGCACCCTCAGTGAGTCCTGTGTAAGAACTATTTATCTCCGTGCCCATCAGGCCCTGAAACTGTTATATCTTCTTTTCTTTTTGCGTAATGTGTTAGAATTACTTTCTGGATGGTTCACTAAATGTAATCAATGATGATTGGAATTAGAATAAATAATATTAGATTTGGATCCTGATTTGAACTCACGTCCCAGCCGGTCCTTCCTCTCACACATATACGGATGATACCCGTATTGCCTAGCGAGTAATGCCTTTTTAAGTAAATGATAAAATAATTTATTAATTCGAATAAATGTGTCAATACCAGCGGTATTAGAAGGAAATGTATCAGGGAAAAAATATCAGAATCAAAATTGGAAAACAAAAAACATGAGCAAAAATATTAAAAAAATTTGGATATAAAACCATTACACTTGTATTATTTTTCAGTGTAAAACACCTATCTATACATCACCTAATACATCATTCTAGTGTTTGTGTGATGAAAAAAAGTAGATTATTAATCATTTTTTTAGTTTATTTATTCATGAAGTATCTTAGTGTGTGCTTTCAGAGATAAAAGCATGATAGTCCAAATAAGTGTGTAAGTCAAAAAGATATTGATGTATTTTCGTACGCGTATGTATTGTTTAACTTAGTATTGTCTATTTGAAAATTGAAAGTAAAATAAATATTCCGAATATTATTTAAAGACATTTACCGACTTTTCAGTCTTGCAAATATAAAAGTTTTACGTAAATGTAATTTCATTGTAGACAGAAACTGATGTATACAGAGCGTTTGATCTCCCTCTATGTATATTATCATTATCATATATTTAGTTTCCATTTACCAAAGGTATATTCTACGTCTCCGTTATTGAATTATAGTACTAAATAATACTGAAGCTTCTTAAAACAGTAAATTAATGTGGAGGTGCAACATACAGAAATTAATATACTGCGTCTATATCAAACTTTCTAGAGAAATACCGCTATAAAACATACTAATTGCACTTTACGTAGATACTTTTATTTTTGTGGGTTGAAAAATTACAACACAGATCGTTAAACTAAAATGATTTACCGAAATACCAATGAAAGTACATGTAGCACAAGTACGTGTGTACGTGGCGACGGTCAGCGGAAAAAGCAAAGAGAAAAGAAGAGTTTGAGTTGATGTGGTCTAGAGTATCACCTACGGTTGAATGTGAAATTTCTAGTGTCATGCATATTTAATGTTATACAAAACATTTCCTCCCTCTTTTAAATTGCACGTGTTGGCGCTATGGTGAATATCTTAAGGTGCGCGGGGTGTGCGTGTTGATCTGCGCGGTATAACTGGTGTAGCTGGTGTCCAGGCTTGTGCTGGAGTCCGGGCTGGTGCTGGTGTTTGGTTTCCACGAATTCCTTGTGGCGTCCTCTGGGCTGGAGCTTGAAAGTACTGAATCCGTCGTAACCTAGGTAGACCCTTGGCAAGTACGTCACTGGTCAGTTCCCGGCTCTCTGGCGTTGGTTTGTTTCCCATATATGAATTGTTAAAAGATATACTCTATATTCAATCTGTCAATGTTAATTTAATTTTCAATTCTTAATTTATTAGGTAATAACATTTATAATATCATGTATTTCTAAAGTACGTATCTTTAAACATATTTTCCTTATATTCAATTTGGTGAGGGAACTATTAAATAGTAGAGGGAATTTAAGAGGAAATATAAATTAACGCATAATCGCAGATACGCGTTATTTAAAATGTAATATTTATTAAAATAAAATATAATGTTTACAAATAAATAGGAAAATTATAATACGCAATTGTTAAAAAATTATTTAAATAAAATGTAAAAAATTATTGTTTATATTTATCAATTTTTAATTTAAAGATTCCAATATTCCAACTTTTAATACTTGAAGGATTGGCTTAACGGTACTTTCTTATTTAGGAAAGGTATACATTGTCTCCCGCTTATGGATTTCTATTTCAGGGACATCACTATAGGTTTTCTCTTACTAAAAATCTTCTTTCGGTGTCTCTGAAAATTCTTGGCCACAATGCTGGATGAGAGTTCGTAGTACTCTTTCTCTATGTGTCACTTTGGTGTCAATTTGTATGAGTGGCGGGTCAAATTTCTAATTAGGAAACATGACATTCCTACTTCGCAATGTGACGAAACCCGCCACACTTAGTCATGCGAGAGGGCTACATATTAGAAGGCGCAGATTGACATGAGCGATAATTCGAGAGAAACACGTATCGTTGTTCGGTGGGAAAATAACCCACACTAATGGTTAGAGCAACCTGTACGTCATACGTCGATCGCAGTAAGGTTCTGTGCGCGGGGGTTAAAGACCATGCAAAAGGTCATACAGATCAACCTGCAACACAGTAAGGCAACTTCAGCTGCCTTCTGTAAATTTTTCCTCAATAGGGACTTCGACCTAGCTCTCATACAAGAGCCTTGGCTACACAAAGACAGAGTTGCTGGGATAGGCGAAACAAAGGGAGAATTAATGTATAACACAGTCTTCAACAATACCAGGACCTGTATCCTGGTTAGGAAAGGTATACATTGTCTCTCGCTTATGGAATTCTATTTCAGGGACATCACTACAGTGCAAATATTAAATTGCATCGAGGGGGTGAATGGAGATCTAATTTTGAGCTCCTTATACCTTCCCTGTGCTGTAAAGGAACTTCCACCATCCCGGGGCTTAGAATTTCTGGTAAACAAGCTGAAGGGCGACCAGCATCTACTGGTAGGCACTGAAGCCAACGCCCACCATGAAGTGTGAGGAAGCACGGACACCAATCCTAGAGGTGAATTCATACTCGAATTTTTATTAACTCATAATTTATTTAACCTAAACTTAGGTAAGAAAGCCACTTTCAGAAATAGGGTGAAAGAGGAGGTCCTGGACATCACATTCTCCACGGGCGCTATCTGCAGCCTTGTGGTGAACTGGCATGTCTCTTCTGAGTCTTCCCTCTCTGACCATGGATATATCTATTTTTCCATTAAAACAAGTGCTTTTCAGGATCCCCAGGAAGACTGATGGAATGTGTACAAGATTAAACTGGCGGCAATGATTGAAGCACCTAGAAGGGAGAAATCGTACCTAGATATCAATCTAGCAGCCTCTAATTTTCAATCCTTGATTCCTATCTCAGTAATTGCCCCCTTCAGTCGAGGTTGAGACAACGTACACAAGGAGATCTCGAGGAGAAGTGGAGGAAAATCACGAAACTTTTCAACAGATGTAAACGCTTTGGTAATTGGACTAAGTATCGGGAAGCTCTCTCTGGATACAAAAGCGCAATTCGTAGGACAAAGTGGACCTCATGGAAAGCCTTCTGTCAGGTCATAAACAATCATACAGAGACAGCCAGATTTCACAAAGTCCTAGCCGACCACCGAATTCAACCCTTAAGGACCTTAGAAAAACCTACGGGAGGATTCACATCTACAACCCTGGAAACACTTGTTGCGTAGTGTGGAGATGTAGTTGAGTTTACAACCAAATCTCCGCTTCCACAAGATAAATAAAACGTTTTGGTTTTCAACTTTTGCCTTGTAGCAATTTATTAAGTACAGAGGCCTGCCTTGTTAGGGCAACTAGAAAACGTTTGAAAAGAAGACACCGTATGACAATACGGAAACCTGAACGTCGTCTGGGGTTGCAGTTTGAACGTCCGTGGCGGCGATCCGTGTAGTTTGACCCTCAGAGGTTCGTGGCGTCGGAGATGACGATCCGCTGGGCTCGCGTTCGTATGAAGAGGAGCGCTTCTCGTGAGGAATCTAGCAGTGGTGTCTTGCGGTTTTCAAGTTGAAGTGGCGTGCCGCTCCGGGAGTGAAGATTCTCGTAGCTGGCGCAGAAGTTCTTCGCGTCGGCGAAGTCTTGATAAGTTTAGCTTGTCGCAGTATTTTAATAGGCGTGTTCCAAGTCGTGGACGCACGTATTTAGTAAAGCTTGATGCTTTAATAATCTCGGAACTGAAAGTAGGCGAAGTTCGTCGAGATTAGAAATTTCGGCATATAAGAGCACACCGAGCATGTCTGGCTAGCATGACCTGAGCTGCTGGAAGTCTTGTTATCCGTCGCCAAGGGTGGTTCATTAAAGTGAAGATAGATGAAGATCTAAGTCATATTAGACTTAATTTGCTCCGAAGGGAGTAGTTTGTGAGGGTGCCGTCACAGGGTGGTTATTTGTTTATTTACTCATCAGGAATTATGCATGGAATTTATTTACGTCGAACGATACGTACGTTCGTTTTCTATTCCTTGTCCGGGCCTTGGGATGTGTTGGCCTTGGAACGCTGTGCTTTGGAACTCTTGTATACAGAGGGGCCATGCCGTGGGAGTACGATGCATAAACAGTAAACAAACATGGCGAGAGCTTCTGATATGTGTTGAATAACGGCATGCATTTTGTGATGCTGTAGTAAGCTATATTCGTAGGAAACTGTGTTCCTGAATCATCAACTACTAAGTGCGTGCGAGCTGGTTGATGGGGCATGAGCATTTAACGGGGGAAGAAGTTGAGTGCAGAAGATGTGTATTGTAGGAAGGACACATTTCTTTCTACACACTCGATTTCCTTTTCGAGAGTCATTTCCCAGGGTGTATCGTTAGTGACTTAACTGATAGCGGAAACGTCGAACCTGCAACTAACCCTTTGCCGAGGGCATCTGCGGAGGACTGGAAGACAACCAGACGAATCGTCACCGTAACTAATATCAAGTAGGTAATAAACAAATTTTCCCTATACAAACTCCTGGCGGCGACGGAATTTTTCCAGCCCTCCTTCAAAAGGAACCAGATTCCCTATATCTAAAGATCTGTGACATCTTCAGGACCAGCATTGCCTATGGTTATATACCACAAGCCTGGAGGATAAGCAAATTAGGGTTTATACCGAAACATGGACGTGCGTGTTACACAATCGCGAAATCGCACAGGCCCATTAGGCTCTCATCTTTTGTGTTGAAAACTATGGAGAGGCTTGTGTATCGCCATACTCGAAGGAGGGTATTATCGAACACTCCATTCCATCGAAATCAGAATGTGTTCCAACCAGGGAAATCCTGCGAATCTGCACTTCACCAACTGGTCAGCAGGTTAGAGGAGTCCTTTGACCGTAGATAAATAGCTCTGGGATATCTGGATATCGAGAGAGCTTTTGATAATACCTAGTATAACTAAATGGTTAAGGCCGCTCGCAATTGAAGAGTTGAATTCACTATTTGTAAGTGGAATGACTTCATGCTGCGAAATAGAAGAATCTTGTCATCTCCGCAAGAGAAGGGAAATCATTCCCAAGCGGTGAAGTTCCTCAGAGTGAAGTTCTTTCACTGATCCTCTGTAGTTTCGTGGTTCACGGTCTTCTTCAGAACTTATCTGAGAAAGGTCTGTACTGTTAACCTAAACCGGGGTCTTCCGTCTTTCTCCCTGGTTTGGAGGTGGACTGCTCCCATCCTCGTTGGGGAGAGCCGACTAAACGGCGGCACTCATACCGCCGAGAATGGCCCCGCTCCACACCTTCCGTCTGTCTTGCCGGGTATCTAGCAAAAACATCCCCACTCGCTAGATCCCTTGGGTTTCGTACCCAATCCTGAACCCTCCGGTCAACGGATCGGTTCAGGGGGAGATGTTCCGAAAGTGGCATTGGCCGCTACTTGTTGGGGAAACCCAGGCTGACGGGGAAACCCGGGCTGACGGGGAAACCTGTCTAACGCGAGCAGAGAAACCCGCAATGGACTTCGACGGTCCCGCCGATAAGAGGAAATACTTTCTAAACGCGGGTGGTGCACTGTGTTCTACCGCCTTGAGAGCAATGCTACCGGGACACGTACCCTGGCCAGATCCTAGATACCTCTGGGAAAATGGAACGGATGTCTCGGACAAGCGGTAGAGGCAAACGTAGTGCGCCTCGGACCGTTACCCATCGAACGCTCGAGGATCCCCTTTGGATACCGTAACATGGGGAGAGGGCTTGCTCGACATGGCTCTACGTTTGACGGATCTTCCTTGTGGCGTACCCTGATCAAAAACCGTTCGGTGGACCACTGGACGAACGGCCAAGCCCCAGCGCACCCCGCACTAAACCTCGGGCTCACCACCCGGGCAACAGATCGCAGGTTATGGATGTTCACGAAATGGTAGAGATCCGTACGCGATCTCGGGTGTCACTAAGCACCTTACACCGAGTAGACAGGGTAGGTGCGATAACCCTCAGGGGTGCTCCAACACTCACCTGGCGCCCCCTAATTGGGTTGGTCTGTGCCAGGTATTGGTTTTCTCACCCGTGGTCACGGGTAGGAGACTCTGGCTTTTAATCGGTGAGCAGGAGTGCTGCTCGGCTACTGTTAGCGCTAATAGCTGTACGGAGGCGACAGCTAGACGTCTCCCCGTGTACCATAGTACCTACTGGTAGGTCTGATCCTTCGCGAAAGGGCCGCTGGGTCGGCAGTCTCCGACTCTTCTCCTGTAACCCAATCTGTGCTGGTAGGGAGCCCGGAACGCAAATAGCACCGACAGGTAGCTAAGGTATCCGGGTCCGTGAGATACATCCTCAGGGTGCTCCCGTGCTCACGTATCGGTTCCGGGATGTCACAGTGGACCTCAGACATACAAGTTGTCGCGAAGGCGGGGAGGGAGCCAGATCGCTGACGCGGGCTAACCTCCCCGCCGGTTTGGTGTGCCGTCCTTGGAGGGTGGAGGGAAGATGAGTCCCCGTTGGTGTCCAGGGTCATGGCGAGTGGAAGAATCGGTGCGGCCGTGGTCCAAGCATTCCTTCAGCTTCTAACACTCAACGCTTCTAACACTCAACAAATGTTTACAGTATTCTTTTGTACCCACACAGTAACTTCTCTATCAATGTATCATTCTCATTGTTCTATGATATTTAATATTCGTTAATAAGATATGGATTCTGATTGTAATCGATGTGTATTGTTATGTATTCATCAGTATGTTATACTCTATATCAGGTTTAGGTATTTTGCCTTTACTTTATTTGTTTACTTAAACATTATGGCTTGTTTTGCGTNGAGTGACCTTCGGGGGGGGGGGGGACCCGCGTATCATATTTTTTTCGATTTTTTCTGTCCGTGGGTGCGGACACCTTTAAATGGGGGCTATGTCGCGGAGTGACATTTTTAATATCGTTTTCACTTTTTAATTACACTCCTACGTTTCACTTCCAATTTTACTTTTCGAAAGTTGTATTTTGGCAAGCAAACACCTCGGCCGGGCGTCCTGTTCTCATTTATTACTGGTCTCTATAGGTCAGGGACGCCCGTCGCCGTGGTCCAGCCTCGACCCATCGCAAGTCATGTATTTTAAATCCTTATTGACAGCTTGTTTACGTCGTCGAGTCAGGCGTTAGAGCCTAGTAATGGCGGAAACCCTCAGCGTTGGTTGCTGGGCATGACAATCCGGGATTATGCGATATTTCGCCTTGTTTGACATTGAAACTTCTAGAAGGATCTTTTACCATTCTCTAAAGTAATTGCAGCACTTTTGCATATGTAACCTTTGATCAGATCCCCCTCTTCTAAAAGAGCCCCACCCGTATGAAATCCTTATAAATATGCACGCTTCAGAAGAATCGTGGTAGAATGTGATAGGTCTGTGTTGAGTCGTTCTATGAGCCACAGATTCTACTACCAACAATCACTCCAATCGGGAGTGCAATTCGCTGTCGCCCGCTGTCCGAATGCTTCTCTTGGTATGAGCGCCGCACATATGGTGGCAAAGCCATAGCGTCTTTGGAGCGCTGGTCCTAGCCCTCGGGCAAACTTGTAATTAGCTTGGTGATAGCTACGTTTAATAGTTATTTAATATGTAATGCAGTACGTCTGTGTGATTAATGTGTTACATCAATCAAAGATTTATCAGACAAAGACCAGTTTGGCTCATGTAAGACCCACCGTGCAGTGAAGGGTTAATCAATTGTGACTAGATAATGCTAATTTAAGACAAGAAATTAATGCTAATTTAACACAAAAATTAAAACAGAATAAAATAGAACTTAGTAGCCAAAGAGATCAAGTAATAATAGAATTTAATCAAAAACTAGATCCATCTCTTGAAGAGCAAAATCGAATTTATGAGATTTTAGATGAGAAAATAATTAGAAACAAGCAGGAGACCTGTTAGTAAATAAACATAATTCAACAGCATGTAAATAAGGAGTGTGAAGCAATTACAGATTATAAAGAAAAAGATGCACTAGAGACAGGAATGATTCAAAATAAAATTGGGTTGGAAACTAAAGTTGATGATATTGATGGAAAGTTTGTAGTATACAAACAAAAAGTAATTGAACAGTTAACAGTGAAAGAAAAATCACTACATGAAAGAGTCGAAAAATGAACTCAAAAACTAGAAATGGATCTTCAGACTAAAATTAAAGAAAATGAAAGGGAAATAGAAGAAAAATTATAAAATGTATATATCGGAGGTGGTACACACGTATCTAGTCATTATAGTATTCCAGCAAATTTAAAGTTTAGAGGAAATAAAGACGAACATCCGATCTCATATTTTTAGATTTATAATGTACCAAATAAAATAAAATAAAACCACGATTAATTTGCCAGATGATGGAAAGAAACGCAAAAACCCGGATTGATTCATTGGGATTTATTCCCACTAGTTATAAAGATTTCCGCGAAATATTCATGAAATGGTACTGGAATTATGACAGGCAATTGATGTCGTTGATGAAACAATTTTATCAAAAGTCAATGGAGTCTATATGGGAATACGAAGCCAGCGAGATAGCTGTATTAAAATTATTTAGACTAGTAATGGAGGAACAAGAAATATTTTAACTCGTCATTTCACATACAAAATTTAAATGATTTTCAAAAGCATACCTGACTTCGTAAAATTTCAAGATCTTCTTGGTATATATAACGATACTTTCGAATCCAGAAAAAAAGATGCTGCGATAAGAGCTTTAAAGTTAACTGAAAGAAATGAAGATAAAATTGATCGAAGGATAGGAATCTGGGATACAAATCGTAATGCGAGTAGAGGTATGCCATATTGCAGTATGGAGTACTCACCGAGGGAAAACCGAACAAGAAGAATAAATAATTATCAGGATGGAAGACAAGATGTGTCTCAATGTGGGCAAACCAGGATGTTCGATCAGGTTTACCAAGGTGGAGGAATCCCGGCGTAGTAGGACAAAATCAGAATACAAACCGCAATGCAAACCAAACCAGGAGTAGTAGTCCACTAGACCTTAGAGAAGGGAAAGCGAATGAAATTACGAGTAAGGAACAACCTAATATATTGGAGCCAATAGCCAGTAAGAGTGGGATTAATTATCCAGATACAAATACTGGGAGAGGGGGAAACCAGTGAGGTCTGATGATCCAGGGTACCAACAAACTGACGAGAACTCAAGCGTGCCCATCAATACGATCAGATTATATGTGACGCGGAGGGAATGATTGAGGAAGATGTGGTAGGAACTAAAACGTCCAGAAAATGTCCCACGATAAAAATTCAAATAGATAATGTTATGTATAATGAACTAATTGACACAGGGAGTGAGATAATTGCTATTAATGAAAAATTATTTGAACTTTTAAATAATAGTTTGAAATTATCTGTATTTCCTGTTAATAAAATATATATCAGAAATGCAAATAGTGTCAAATCAAAACCAATCAAGAGGCAAACGTTGATGACATTTAATATAAATGATAAAACGATTAACAAAACTTTCTTTGTGATATCGAAATTAGTTTATCAAATAATTTTAGAAACTGATTTCCTAGAACGTTATAATTGTAACATCAATTTGGAGAAGAATTTAGTTATGTTTAGCACTAAAGATAGTACGAAGCCTACATGCTTAGACCCAACATCTTATATAACGAATCTATTAAAATAGAAAATATCGAAGATCGAATAAAGGAAAAAGTAAATGAATCCGATACAACCTGCGAACAGAAACAAAAAATTCTAAATCTATTACTCGAAAACAACAGAAAGTTAATAGTAATGATAAACCAATTAAAGAATATGAACTCGAAATTAAAGTAGAGAGTAATAAAAGGTTTAATGTAAGACAATAACCAGTAACATATAGAATAGAAGTGGCAAAGTTAGTGAAAGAAATGTTAAATAACAGAACAACGCAGCACGCTGTATATTAATCCAATATTGATAGTTAAGAAGAAAGATGGATCATAAAGATTATGTTTAGAAGCAAGGAGTATTAATGCATTGATCACTCCGATAAAGCACAAACCAATAAAAATACAAGAAATATTGGTAAGGTTTGGTAGGAGCACAATGATTACTAGAATGGATATGAGGGCCTCGTTTTGGCAGATAAATGTAAGTCCAGAGAGTCGTAAATATTTGGGTTTTCAATATTAAGGGATTACGTTCTGTTTTAAGACAGTTCCTTTTGGTATTCTGAACGCTACTGCGGCAGTAGTCAAATGTTTCAATAAAGTGATTATGGATAAATTAGGAGAAAACTATAATTTACGTAGATGATATTGTTCTTATTAGTGAGGTATTCAATGATCACATTAAACTGTTGGAGGAATTTTCCAAGATACTAATTAAGGCCAACGTATATTTAAAAATATGTATATCACAATTTAGTGAGAATAAGATAAAGTTTCTGGGATATGAGATTACTAGGGAAGGTGTAAGGATGTCACACGACAAAGTTAAGGAGATAGACAAGATATAAGTTCCAATAAATAAAAGATAATCACAGAGATTCTTGGGAATATGCATTTACTATAGCAGATCCTGTCCACTACAGCTCCTCTATATGAATTGTTGAGGAAACATGTGAAATGGGAATGGTGTTCCAGAATGGAGAAGCCTTTTCAAGAAACAAAATTCATGTTTTTAAATAATGTAATGATAGCCCATCCAGATTTTAATGAAGAAATTATTTTACAAACAGATAGTAAGATTGGTTTCGGAGCTGAATTAATCCAAAAGAAAGAAGATGTAGAGAGAAAAGTGTTTATTGTCAGCAGAACATTAAAGGGGTCTGAAATTCGTTATACAACTACAGAATTGGAGGCTAACGCCATTGTTTCGGTAATTTCCAGATTCAAGCAATATTTAGCATATAGACATTTCACCATCCGAAGCCACTTATATTTCTAAAAAGATGTAATTCTATGAACGACCGATTGTATAGATGGACTTAATGGCTGCAACTGTTTAATTTCACTATTGAGTATTGTGAGGGCAAAAGTAATTTACTGCCTGATGTGGATGTGACAAATAATAATAACGAGCCAATAATAGCGACAATAGACTTGAACATTTTTCCTAAGTCATTTAATGACACAAATCAACTAAGTAATTTACAAAATGGAGTTGCAAGAATGGAAGAAATAAAGACATTCATACGAGGAGATATGAATCAAGACCATTCATTATATGCAAAATTAAGTAAAGATCGGGATAAATAGAGAATACGATAAAAATTTACTACTGTATAGAGTAAAAAAGAATTACTTCTGTATAGAGTAAAAAAAAGAAAAAGAATCGAGAGTGCATACCCGAAGGGATTGTTGAAGATTTGATAAAAATGATGCATACAGAAATGGCGCATTACAGGGTGGATAAAATTCATGCCATCTTGAGATAAAACTGTCATTTCAAATACATGCACAAGGAGATTAGGAAAACTATTAGTCAATATTTATTATGTCTAAAATCGAAAAATCCAAATAGAAAAAACTATGGGGAAATGCAAAATATTATACCTGAAGAACCTAACGACCTTTATGCTCTTGATATTTACTGTCCATTACCAAAGACAAAGCATGGAAACATATAGCGGATGTTTTCTCTAAATTTACGCAATGTTATCCATTAAATAAAGCAAACGCTGGAAATTGCTTGCAATGCTTACAAGAATTTCTAAATTTGACAGGAAATTCCAAAAGAATCATAACAGATTATGGTACACAATTCACCAGTACCAGGTGGAAGAACGAATTAGAGCGTTTGTGTGTGTGTGGGTGAGAATTAGAGCGGAAGGGAATACAAGTGATATATTCGACGATACGCTACCCCCAAGAAAACTTATCTGAAAGGATAATGAGGGAATTATCAAGACTATTTAGGACATATTGTCATGATCAACATGAAGAATGGTACTTGTTGATTCCTAAAATAAATATTTGGCTAAATATAATACCTACGCTAGTACTGAAGTATCTCCACAAGAAATTCATTTCCACCGGAAACCTAATTATCCACTAGATATTATTAATATTGATGAACTAGGACATGTAGAACGTATCACTCTTATCTGGACAGTACAAGAATACTTAATTAAGCAGGGCGGAATAAGGAAAAAGAAGTGAAAGCAGGATTAAATTATATTTAGCCTTATTTATACAGAGTAAACCAAAAAGTTCTTTTGAAAGTACCCCAGGCGTCTGATCAAAGCCTTAGAATATATGCAAAAAAATTCCTATTTTTACGGGACCTTTTAAAATATACAAGATAGAAAGCAATGTAGCAGAACTTACAGATATTAATAATAACGTAATTGGGAAGTATAACTTTTATAATTTGAGAACGGTATTGAAGAGGTATTTTGATGTGAAGAAATAAGATTTCAAACAGTAAACAAATAAATAATACATGTTAACATATATGAGCTAATAACAGAAGGTGAAAAATTAAGTTTTCGAGGTAGAAAAGAAATTATTTGAAGAATAAATTATTTTTGAGGGGAAAATTTTTGCCAGCTTTCAAAATAGATATATTATGTTATTATAGAATATCATATTTATTCATATAAAACAATCGTTACTCAGTAAATTCTGTTTAATGTTTATATATTTTCAAAATAACTTTTGTCTTTGTCTTTATCTGTTATCAAAAAACTTAGTAACTTTATCTTTCTTTGAATCTGTCCTGAAAACAATAATGGTGTATGCCAAAGGACTTAAATATGAACATAATTCAATCTACATGCTTAAGTAGTATAAAGTTGTAAATACAATGCTTGTATATATGAGTGAATGTAGAGTGTAAATATACATGTAGGGACTTTTTAATTATAATTGTAAAATTATACATCTATGGATTTAGTTTAATTATCGCAGAAACTGTGGTTGTAGTTCCAGTGCTCAAAGATAAGCATGTGCTAATCAACTAATCTTCTAAAAAACTAATTTAATCAACTGGAATTGGCGCTGTGGGGTATTTTTATTTTAAAATAAATTTCACTTGCTCAGCGAGTCTATACCGGCTTGCTCAGAGATATAAATAGAGGTCGGCAGTCGGCAAATTTAGTGTGTGGTAAAATCAGTGAGAGAATGGCTGAGTGACGATCAGATCAAAATAAGTTGAGTGACAGTTAAAATTGGAGAGAATTTTGGTTCGTGCAGTCTTCAGTGGTTCAGGAGTGCCTGGTTGTTATCGTGACATCCTTTATGTAGGCCATGGTTTACACTGTGCGACGGCCCTTACCATGTGTTACTGGTGCTAGTTCAGTTACGCATTGTCGCTGCACATTACCGGCTACTGACGTCACGCCATACCTGTCAGCACCTCCAACCAGAAAGCCTTGCCCCAGCCGATGTTCAAGCTGAGTATGATGCATTTCTTCCGAGGTTTCACTAGAACTTGTAAGTTTTTCCAATTCATCAGACGCCACTGATTTTGGCGTACGTATTTTGAGAACTATATATGCCTCTTTGCGCCATCGAGGAGGTCAAGCCTTCGTTATTGCATGTTATCAAGAATTAATTTTCTCAGTAAACAAGTAATAATGTTTGAGCTATTAAAAAGTATTACCAAATGTTGTTAATTATTCCGTAAGCATTGATCTGTCTTTCGCTTGATTAGTAAATGTGAATGAGTTTGATTTGACTAAAGAACTAAGTAGTAATGTTATGAGAAATACAATTATTATACTTTGAACTATTAAACGGTACTCCAAAAGTTATTTATAATTTTGTAATTTTGTTTTTTGGTTTGATTATTAAATGCAAATGTGGTTCATTTGACTATGTAAATTCAAGTATAATAATTTCAGTCTGTATCTTCTTTTGTTAAGATTTTCTTCACTAAAAAGTCTCAAATCAGTCTGAACTATTATGTAATTTAATGTTTAACAAAATATTATTGTTCCAATATCGTCAATCATAACTTAGACCTTTATATTATTTCCAATTTGGTTATAATTGGCTCCAACGTATGGTAAGTTGAGCTTTATATTTATATCACAACAAATTAAGTAAAATTTGCTATTATTTTGTTATTATATAAAAGCGAAATGCCAGAGACTGACTGACTTGCTAATCGCGAATTCTCAGAAACTACAAAGGTTAAAATTTGAAATTTGGCAGTTAGGTTCCTTTTAGAGTGGAGACATTTGCTAAGAAAGGATTTTACGAAAGTACACCCCTAACGAAGTGAAATGGGGATTGACATATTTTATGTATTTATCCCACCATAACTCTTGACTATCTTGAGCAATTTCAACCAAACTTTATACATATATGACTGACCATCTTACAAGAACCCTGTGAGGGTATGAAATAGGAGGTGGTGAGAAGAGTGACGTATAAAAATAATGGAAAAATCCTGTGACATATTTCAAACCATTGTTATAGGTGTCGTTGAGATAGATAACGACGCCGTCAATGCTTCGTAAGGTCCTAATTAGTCCAAATTGGAGATATTAAACTTCTAGCATTCTTGGGGAAAGGGTGGGAACGGGAGGCAGGTTAAAATTATCAAAAATATATGTGTTGAATAGATCCGTTTTGCGGTCACAGAAGAGAAGAGTCAAGCCTACGATCACACCCAATGAGGGAATATACTCACTTTGGTTAAGGGATGAAATGTAAAAATAATCAAAAATGGCTTGAAATCATAGCTTTCTTGAAGCTTGATTAACCGAGAATGTTAAGTCTGGTCTAGTTCGGTTTGACAGGTACAGTATACTGCCAACAACTTGACGATAGGGATATTTCTTGTTAGGAGTCAGGTTTTCGATGGTTCCTGGAGTTCTCACGTTTTTGACAGTTTCCATGTTAAATTCATTCAGAACTTTCTCAATGTATTTGGGTTGATGAAGCAATAGGTATTCTTTCTCATTCTTCAGTTCCATTCCCAGGTAGACTTTGGGATCTTTTTCAAACGTAATGTCAAATTTTTCTTTCAGATCTTTCAAAAATTTCATGACATCGGGGTTTTTTCCTATGACAAGTCCATCGTCAACATGAATTGCTAAGATGAGTGAATTGTCATGATTTTTGAAAACTGATTTGTTTGAGATGAGCTGATTGAGCCCTTTCTTTTTTAAGAAATCAACGAAAGTTTTGTTCCAGTTGATAGGAGCTTGTTTTAGTCCATATAATGATTTTTGTAAAAGGCATATCTTTCCTTTTTCTTCTTCAAAACCTTCTGGAAGCTTCATGTAAAGTTCTTCCGAAAGATTACCATGCAAAAAGGCACTAGTAACATCATATATCATTTGGGTTTTATCAGTAGTCTTTGCATAAGCAAGCAAGAATCGAAGAATACTTGTGTTCACAACTGGGCTGAAGGTTTCATAATAGTCCCCTTCGCGTTGTTCACACCCTCTCACAACTAGTCTTGCCTTGAATTTTCCATTGTCCTTTTGTCAAATACCCATCTGCTACTAAGGAGTTTCTTGTCTTTCGCGTCATTTTTCCTAAGAGACGTCTTCTCGCTGTTGACTGCCTTCTCCGAATTGCTTGGATTCGGACCATTTATTGCTTCCTGGTATGTTAGCAGCACATAATTCTGTAGACACTTGGGAGGTCGTTTGGAACGATGTCCTCGACCAAGTACTTCATCTTCGTCTGCTGATTCGGCGTCTTCAAAAATGACCTCATTCAACTCGTCTATTTCAGGTTGAACGTTTGGGTCATCTTCACTGTCGGTGTTAGATCCTGTGTTCTTCTGGACGTTCGATTCTTGAGTTGCAGACGAGGACGAGTCTGCAGTTTCTTCTGAGTTTTCTTCAATTTCCAGTACAATGGTGACGTCATCGTAGTTATCAGTTTTAGTTTCTGGAATCTGGTCATTGAAAATAACGTCTCGAGCATAAATGATTTTTCGAGCATGTTCATCCCACAAGCGGTATCCATTCAGTGAATAACCAACATGGCGATACTTTTTACTTCCACTATCCAGTTTCTTACGTTTGGTGAGTATTTTAGCATGAGCAGTGCATCCTAAAAGGTGCATTTTACTGTAGTCGGGTTTCTTTTCGAACCACATCGCGTACGGTGTTTTTGACGCTGGAAGGCTTTGTGTTACGCTTCTATTCAATATATAGCATGCAACTCTTGAACATTCACCCCACATATCAGCAGGTAAACGTGAGTCATAGAGAAGTGCTCTGGTCTTATCCAACATAGAGCGGTTCAACCGTTCGGCTTTAGCGTTCAACTGAGGAGTATGCGGAATGGTAAAATCAAAGATGGTTCCTCTAGATTTTGCCCAATTCGTCAGGTTTTCATTCGCGAATTCTCCCACATTATCTGCGCGAATTTTATAAATAGGCAAAGTCCATTTTGATTCGACGTCTGCTACATATTCTTTTAGAGTTTCAGCTGTATCTGATTTTTTCTGAAGTAAATAAATGTGCTTAAAGCATGTAAAATCGTCTTGGAACGTTAATATGTAGGAGTATCCCTCCCACGTAGGTTTTTCAATTTGGCAAATATCGGTATGTATAATTTCTAGAGGTCTGGTGGCTCTGGTTCGCTCTGTATTAAATAGAAAACGGGTCTGTTTGGCTTTTAGGTACATTTCGCAAGTATTTTCTGCAATTTTTACATCATTATCAGAAATTCTCAAATCATTTCTTTGTGTAGTTTTTCCAAATTTTATAGCTAAGATGTCCGAGAACTCTGTGCCAGTAAGTCGCATTTTTCTTCTTGGCTTGAAAACATGATAATTTTTCAGGGGTTTCAGGAGTACGTTTTACAGCATACAAACCATTTGCTTGTTTCCCCCTCAAGTACATGACCGTTTTTGGAAATCATGTCTTTTTCGTTGGTAAAAAGTACTTTCCCACCATTTCTTGTTTTTGCGCCAGCTGATATTAGGTTGCTGTTTAGAGAAGGAGCAAGTATTACGTCTTGTAGAATGCATTCTGTTGGCATCAAAAGTTCCAATACCAGTAGTACGTAGGTACTGATTTTTCTTAGCAATTTTAACTTCATCTTTTTCAATTTTACAATTTGTCAAAATAGAGAGTTGATTCGTCATGTGAGACGAAGACCCACTGTCTACGTGAAATTTCAATTCACAGGTGTCAAAATTTTCAGGTTTTTGAGTCAAATAAGCAACTTTGTTGCTGGTAGTCTTTTTCTCTCTTTTTTCATGTTCAGCACGAAAGAAGCATCTTTTAGATTTGTGATTGGTCTTTTTGCAATATTTACACCTTTCTTTGGCATTATTAGAGTCTTCATTGGATTCATTCATTTGACACGAATTTTTAAAATGTCCAGGCTGTTTACACTTGAAGCATTTTCAGTCTTCTCGTATTTTTCTTTTCAGAGGTTTGAAAAGAAAAATTTTCGGTGATTTTTAGATTTTCCGATAATCTTTTCTTCGGCAAAAAGTATTGTCATGAGATTATCCATCGTACGTTTATTCTTAAAAACAGATCCCCAAGTCCCCCCAGGGGACATACATCTAGTAAGTACGTGTTTGGCGAACACGGGGCCCCGAGCTGAGTCTGGCATTACTTCCACTTACTTATGCCATGGTCCTTCCTTTCTCTTTCCTTGGTCACCTCTTGTTCTTTTCGATCCCGACGCTATTAAGGCTAGGGTATCTTTCATTTTCCTCATTCTTCTCATATTTTGTCCTACCCCTAATTTTAGCCCCCCTCCATTTGATGTATGTTGTGAGATATGTTTTGGTATGTTGTAGATCAGGAGGGTTTTTAGTGGGTAGGGTTGAATCATTCGACGAGTCCCACACGCGGGGAGTCGTTGGCTCTCCCTAGTGCGTAACTGCATTTTCCCTACCTGTACAAGGTTTTCGGGCTCCAATGACCTTTGATGTTGACATGAGCCGTAAAGCCCCACAAAAAAAGATCTCCAAGCTGTACGAAAATTAGCATATTCAGGTGGCGACATGGACAAAATTTTTGATATGACCATCTCATGTGACATTCTGCTGAAGAGCATTCAGGCGGAAAGCTAGGTTCTGAACTGTACTGATATTTTCCTCCATATCACGCGATTCGTCGTACTTGTGCAAGTAAAACGTCTGTAGAAGTTCATTGACCTGGTCATCATTTTTACGATCGTACACCGTGGTTATTTTGTCGATCATTTCCTTGGATGTTTTACAATGTATTATATGACACAAAAGTCTTATTAACCGAGGCCAATATCGCTTTTTTAGCACGAGCATCCTTTCGAATGAACTCTTTTTTGCCCTTATCGACTGTCAAGTATTCAAGTTTGATAACTCCCGTCACAAACTCGTCAAGACCGGCGAATTGAAATACGACGTCAATTTGTATTGTCCATACGTGAAAATTATCTACGCCACTCAATTTTTCAATGTGAGAAACGTCATCATCTTGTTTTGAAGTCATGTTGAAGGAAGAAGTGATGTTACTTACGATCTGGTAGCGACAAAACTTCACGCGCACACGCACTGTTTTAGGGTTTTATTTCACTTTTCCGTCACGAATTTCACCTCAAAACGAAGCTTTATCTGGGCAGCATAACCTGTTGAGGTTTTTAGTATAAACAAAAATAAAGATTTTACACAGAAAGCACTATTTTCATTATATAAGTTTTAGTGACAAACTCACATCAACGACGGTAAACAGAACAAAATGTTATCACAAACGGATCTGGTGATTGGCTGATGGACAAAATGGCCGACCAATACAATGAGTGTATTTTAAGTGCTAGTTTTAAATCAAAACGTTCTCTCAATATAATTCAAATTTATCTCCCTACACATTAGTGTTATTATGCAATTGAGAGGGGACACGAAGAGAAGTAGATTAGTCACAAGAAGCTCAGTGATTGTCCATCCTGATGTTTAGAGTAGTTGTTTCTTCTACATAAAAACTTTTATAGACAGTGCAACGAACGTAGAAGGTAAATGCAATTTCTGAAGGTGCATTCACTGGATTGTTAAATTTTGCGTCTGAGTTGGGTGACAGGGCTAGTAATGGACGTAAGGGGATTAATGATATTGCATGTCTTNAGGCTAGTTATGTTTAAAAGTGTTGATTTTATAATTTTAGGTGGTTTTTTTAATGTTATATAATGATGTATAAGAATTATAGGGCAATAAACCTAGTCTATGATGGATTTGTGCAGTAATATGTGATTCCCGGCCACTTTCAAATAGTGATGGGTGTCCCGAACGCACGCAATATTAATTTCGTTTCGTTACAATATACAAATATATGAATTAACACTATTCTGATATATCTATGATCGTGACAATACATGTGTACGTATGTATACAAAATGTATGTTTACATATTTTATACGTTTATGTATTATATATGTGTGCTGGTGTGTGTAACCACATACAGATATTAGTAGAATTACAAAAGACAGATTTTATATTTCGGGAGTGGGGGATTGATTCCCCTGTGGCCTGTACGTAATTAAATGCCATCCTAGAATCCCGCCCCTCGCAAAAAAAATTCCTGGAGCCGCCTTTGAGCAAAATGTTGGTTTTGTACGTCAAAATGACGCGAGTTCCCTCAGGTTAAGCACTGTTGCCACTCGGATTAGTTATAATCTGACTGGCGTAACTGGCAATGAAACTAACTTACAATAAATATATGACGTAAAATATTACCAACCACATTGTATGTTTTAGATACGTTCTGGATCCTACACCTTTCTTCAATATTAAAAATAAGAAGAATTATCCCCTATTGGAGTTATCTGTAATTGTAATAAAAATGAGTACAGTATCAAGTGAAATGTAATATTAATTGTAAAATATGTTTCAATTTCTTTTTATCCTTTTCAGTTATCAAATTTTAAAATTACTAATATTTTTACAGTACGATACACATATTTGTATAGAAAAGTTAATAATAATACATACTAAAAATATCACTATCGGATTTTTATTATAGACCCTTGACTTCTAATAGCTGTGGTGAGTACAACAACAATCGCAGAAAAACACAGTTACCACTATTGGATTTGTAATTGTGTTTTGGACATACGCAAGAGAAAACTTTGGTTTAATGAATGAATATTAGTTTTTTTAACCATAAAGTTTAAATAAGCGTGATGTTTTTTACAATTTTTGCAGATACGTCGAATTTTGTTATTTTTTACTAAAGTATTTTCTTTAGTTTAGTGCTATAAGTATTTTGTTTCCAGTGTGCCAAGATAGAAATAGACTGGAAAAACGTCACTGCACATTGAACTAGTTCAACGAATGTACATATTTCTTCCGTGTACCCTACACGTGGAGAAGATATGTGATAACTTTCGGTCAGGTGAAAATTGCGACGAGCCGGGAGTCGGGGTTTAGGTCAGTTGTGGAAAGCGAACGGGTGGTGTAGTTGTTAAAACTCTGCGATCAAAGTAGTCCCGGGTTCGATTCCCAGTTCGTCGCCATTTTAACCTGACCGGAAGTTAATAGTTTAACGAACTTTACAAACTCTCATTTTAATGTGATTTTTTAGTGTTATTCTAAGGTGTGATAGAGTGTAGGGCAACATCATACATATTTTCTGGGAGCATAAAGGTAAAGCATTACCAATTTGTTTTTCAATTTTCTGTAGGTGTCAAACTCTCATTGTTGTAGTACGCCTAGAAATAGTTGCTTAAATTCATCTCATCACTAAGCTAATAAATTTCAATAGTATTAACCAAAATTCTTATTTCATTGTAATAATTAATTAACCAGATTTATTAGTAATTGTCGGCTTGCTTGCTTTGCATCTGCTTTTGTTCCAAGTTATTAACAAGTCACTACAATAGACACCATCGCATTCCTTAACGCATTCAAAGTTGATCTGAAGGTGTTCGAACTCCTAGTGCAATATATCGATACTCGTATCAGTGCTCTGCAGAAGGTCAACTGCGAGATAGATGATATATCTGAATTTATAGGAAAATCTTCCTCTCGCGTTATATTAAATCCACTCATATTTTTAATAGTTCCTTGTCAGATGTGTTTCCTGACATATTTAAGCCAAAGTGAAACCATTACATAAGAACGGAAATAAACGTGATTTTGGAAGCTATCGACCCATATCACGATTGCTAACTTCCTCAAAAATACTGGAAAAACCCTTCTACAAGAGACTTTTAGACTTCTCATTGCATAATAATACTCTCTTAAATGATCAGCACGGTTTCAGGAAATTCCTTTCAACTAACAGCGCCATATTTTCTCTTCTAAATAATGTAACCAATGCTCTAGACCTTGGAGATAATCCAGAAGGTATTTTTCTTGATTTATTAAAAGCATTAGATGCAATCGATCACTGAAATTCTCGTAAAACTGCACTCAAAGGGTATTCGTGAATTAACATATCAATGGCTAACTTCCTACTTGCAAGTTGAAATTTCCCATGTTGAAAATGAGGTATGACAATATTACCTTTCAGAAACAAAGCCACTTACTTGCAGAGTTCTTTAAAGTTCTTTTAGGTCTTAGCCTCTTTTTATTGTACGTAAATGATGTCATACATCACGTCAGATTGCAAAATGGTTTTGCAATCGTCAATCAATGGTTCTCTTTGCTGATGACGCAAAACTATGTAAATATGTCAGTGCGCAGAAAGTTTTATCTAACCTCAGTCTTGGTTTCATTCAAATCTTCTCATCGTTAATAGTGATAAAACAGTATCCATGTCATTTCGCAATAGTAACAAATTCAGGGCTAAAACTCCAAGGGAAAAAATGTAACGAAATATTCTCCCTCTCCCTTGCATATACATTTATATAGTCGTGTTAATAAAGACAGAACTATTAAAATCGCACCCGTTTTAGAAGAAATAGTCTAGTTCACGAACACAACACTCGTAATAAGTAATAAGACATTCATCGTCCTGGTGTGTCAACAACTCTTTGCCAAAAAGGCCCATATCATTCAGGAAAATTTTTGTATAATTCCATCCCCAAAAATACTAAAGATATAAATAAATTGAATCTCTTTAACTTCGCGGTTAAAAGTTTTTTAATGTGCTATTGTTTCTATAATCGATAGAATTTACAGATTTTAATAAAAGAAGCTAATGAGTTTCATTTTCCTAATAAATATTGTTTTCCACATGACTTCGGATGATGTTAATATCTATTATACTTCATCACGCCATTGTTATAGTTCTGTAGATACCGATTAAAATTGTTTTTTTCATGCATGATATTTTGCTCCTTTTTGTATTTAATAGTTTATTTCTAACTGTACGCAACTTTGGCACGGTTGTGTACATTATCTCTGTAGCCCCATCCTGGCCCGGGTTTTTCTGTGGATAGTTTTCTCGGCGGATTTTCTTTGGGCGGGAATGTCATTAATACCCGTGTTTTACTAATCTCAGATTTTTACGGTACAAATGTCCGCAATTTATTTTGGATTCATAAATGGATAACACTTCGTATTTATTAAATAATTTCTTCCACTGGCCTTGGGCCCTTGATCGGAATTGATGAGATGGTCCCTTGCTAGTTTCAGGAAAGTAACTTATTTATTACCCCCCACGTGGTCATAAGCAGTTCATAAGTCATAAGTTTTGACAATAAAGTTTATTTACTTATGTACTGAGTCTGTGGCTTTCCGATACTCAGGAGCGAAAGCTTATTTATCAGTTTTCGTCGTCGTTTAAGTTTCGACCTACCTCTCCTTCTTACATTATGGTTGTTCCTCTTTCTAATGTTTCTTATGACACTGCTGTCATCAAAAGTACATTAACGAATGTATTCCTTACAATAATGTTCCAACTTGGAGAAATCCCGGAATTTAAAAAACTTGAAAATGGTACGGTAATAGCTATATTTACGAAATCGGCATGAACAATCGGTCAAATATCGAACGCAAACGTATCGATGCTTTGATAGCGTCCAACTATCATCAGCGCCCATTCCGCAAACAAATATCGTGTGTGCACCGTGAATGCAGGAAAATTTGTCCGTCGGGTTAATTGCAAGTCGTGTATGTGTATCTACTTTTCATTCTAGAGTTATCAAGAATTCTATTAAATGAGTAGAATTCTATTACGTAGACACGGTTCTTATTACAATCCAACTGATCTGCATTTGGCTCTGAAAAGTCAATCATGAAAAAGTGAATTGGTTCTCTTATAATGGTCAATGTCATAAAGGGAATTCTAGTCGAATGGTAAGAAATGTATTATAAACTATTTTAATTAATTACAAAATACACTTTTATGAGGCAGAATCATCTGGTGAAAACAAAGGTCAGAATATTTGTCAGCTGAGGTAATCCATTTCAGGATCAATTCCAAAATGTTTATTGAGAATGGCTTCTTCCATTGAAAATTTGTTTTTACACCAACTCTTCACTGCATAGATGTTGTCAGTCCATCTATTTGCAGCATCTCTTGCAACCTCCAAAATACAAAACATTCAATGAACACTTTATTTTCCAGTAGAATGTCAATGTAATGTATGTGACAGTATACATTGCATGAATACATACCAGTGGAATACACGAATTCTCAAAAACATTTATAATAAGCCTCATAAATATTTTCAATTTTTGTCTGATTAATATCACATTTTAACATAAGGTACTTAAACTGAAATTTGCCTTGGATTGTACTGGGCATTTAGAACACTTAGTGAGCATTCTGTTTAAGGTGAATATATATCATTGAATTCCATGTAATTTCAAATATTTAATTTCTTGTATAAAATCATGAACTAGAATTATTACTAATTCCATCAGAGCTGAATTGTTAGAGAAAAATATCATTGGACTACTTGAAAAGCTTAGTATCAAAGGTGAATTGCAGTTACTTCACTTCCACAAGCAAGGACAGAAACTTACCTGTATTTGAGCTTGCATTTTTTCCAACACTTCTGGGTCATTGTCTTGGTACTTTTGGAGTTCCTTTAATATTCTTTCTTCTTCTGCTTTAAGTGTAGCTATATCTTCCAGAAGTATCCTCCTCTCTGAAGTATCCTCTCTTGATGCTTGATTAACATTGATCTCCTGTTTTATTTTCCCAAGCTTCCTTGATTTTTCATCTAGCACACTTACGACATCATCGAGTTTACACTTCTTGGTCATTTGTGCTTTACTAAAACAGATCAACATAGATTTGCACTCATGACTCGAAAAGAGAACATAATAGCTCATAAATAATCATACAATTGGGATTTGGCAGTGATTTTACCTTGGATAAGCCCAATAATAAACAGATGTTCCAATTTTGTCTGTATCCACCTGACCCTCATCTACTAAACTCTGTACTACATCTTTTACCGATTGTGCAATAATTCCTTTTTCTTTAGGAGCAATTTTTTCTAATTCCTAGACAATAGATTCATGTAACAGTAATTTGTGAAAGGAATAACTTACATATTTAACTACTACAATATGTAACTTTACGAAAGAAAAATAATTTATTTAAATTGCCTTTAGTTGGAAAAATTCTTGTCTTTCATGGAAGAGTTGAAGCATTCGAATTTTCTTTTCCTCGGCACTGACTCCTTTACGTTTTGACATGATGATTTCTTTTTTCGGCAGTGATCATGCCATGAAACAGTTCCTACTTCACTTGGACGACACTCTTGCCCTGGGGAAAAAATTTATCATCCAAGATTTAGATGAAAGTCATCTCTTCATTTCTGCTGACATTCTTGAAATTTTGCAAGCAAGAGTAGATGACTTAATGGACCAGATAAGTTTTCCATTAGCAGAGAAAGGAGTTTAATTTGACATTAATGGACATTTATGACAGTTAAAAGACTTGGCTAAAAATCAAAAATGGCTTCTGCACGTGAATCCGGGAGACTTAAAGAGGCAGGAAGAGTGCTAGATGAAGCAGCGAGACGAAGAAGAGCTCGCAAAGCTTTAGAAGCTCTGGAGTTGGACAATTTTCATGAGGATCCTCATGCAGATTTAGGTAAATAAAGCAAGGGTTTGTGACGAGCAATGAATTTCAACAGAACAAACCTCAGTAATTACTTCTATTTTAGATATTTTATTGTGGAAACAAGTATGCTGTTTGTAGATGGAACAAATGAGTTAGATCCACCAAAAAATATACACTTGGATTCAGTAGGCTTGCTCTTTAGAGAATTCAAATTATTTAATAAGCTCGAATTTGGAAATTTCATATCCCTCTCACTACTTGAATTATATGTTGGTTGTACTATTCCCTTCATGTACATTTTATCCAATTTCAGACATGATCTTTTTGCATTTATATAAGTTTATTATAGTACCTCTGTATCTCACTACTTAATTAAATGAAGTAGAGGGCGACATATTAATTTGTCACTTTGTTTTAATTGATAAGTCACTAACAAGGAGAGGGTCCAAGATGGGAAATGAAATTTGGAATCAGCTTTTGTGGGATAGTTGTGTAGCCTTATAGTCTCACTTAATAGAATTATGTATCTTGCATATAAATAATAAATCTCATGTATATTTACAAAATTAATTCAAAAAAACCTATTGTTTTACATAATTTGTTATTATATTTTAGTTATGAGTAAAAAGGTTCCTAAATTTCAAGAAACTCTAGATAATAGAGGAGGCAGAAAGAAAAAAGCCAGAAGTGCAGAATATTATAAACAAAGGTAACTAAACTCTAAAGTTATAATAATCCTTTTAAGTAGATATTTACTGTGAAATTTTGTTTAGATTTCGCAAAACATTTCCTCAACTTGTGGAAGAAGATAGAAACTTCAATCCAAATCCACCTAATTATATGTCTGCTCAGGCAGCACCATCCAAGTATCCTGAACGCCACTTCTGTGCAGTATGTGGTTTTCCAAGTTCATACACTTGTATTCCATGTGGAGCTCGTTACTGCTGTGTTAGATGTTTGGGAACTCATTTAGATACAAGATGTTTAAAATGGACTGCTTGAATCTCCTGTGGAAATTTTTTGTTGTAAATAAATGTGTGAATTATTCTTGAAATACATGTTTTTTGTTGTCTACCTTCCAATTGGCCAAGTATTTTTTTCACTTAATGTTATTAACTTTATAAACTAATAGCCAGTTGAATTCACTGCATTGAGACTGTAACATCTGAAATACCTTATCCATTGTCGTTCATTAATAACACACATAATGTACACAAAACATAAACACACTAAAGAAGTAAGACTTTCTGTACTTCAGAGCCAATTGTTCAATAGAATTGTCGCCATGTTTGGATCTGAGAAGAATTACCACTATTTCTAAGATATAATGTCCAGTTACGATATTGATCTTGCATAACTTTCAAGGAGAGGGTCTGAGATGGGTAGTAAAGTTTAAGATCAGCTTTTGTGGGATGGTAGAGTAGTTACTGCGCCACTATATTAAAATATGTGGTCATATGCATTTTGCAACTGCTTTTTGGACAGTTTTTTTTACAATTCAGAGGGTTTTTTTTTCCGTAATGTGTTTACTTAATTGTTGCTCATTATCAGCTTGTCTAGTGGGTGAGGTGGTGTTGCACAGATCTGTTAGAACCCAGATACAGAGTATGATTATCTTGCGGGTCAGAAAACTTTTAGTTCTCTCCGTTGTTCTGGTTATTTTAACATGAGCTGATTTACCCAACTTTATTAACATAAGCGCACAAATATGCTTATCACTCACAAGTGACTTAATACATAATAGGAGAACAAACTAAAAAAATTAGTAAGTTGAAAACTAACTACTATAAACAGTCCTTGTAATTGCACCTGTATGCATGTGTAATATGAAAAATAATTTTAGCCCCTCTGAAATCAAAATTTTTCACTACTTTTTTTCAAACTGTAATTATACACAATATATACTTCATAGAAGAAAAAAAACTTCTGCTACCAACTTTTTCACTACTAAATATTTCACAAATAATTTGCAAAAATTTTATTGTGAAACTCTTTATTTTGTTGTAATGGTATTCCTGACTGAAAGGGAATGGTTCTTGCAGAGATAGATCTTTCTCAATTTCAAGATTCTGAGGGGTGTTCAAGGGGAATAGGTTTTTTTCCTTCAAAATCTCATGGGGATAGTTAATTTCCAATTTTCAATATCAACAGTGCAAAATTTATCTAGATAAACCAATATTCTACTATATGGGTTGGTCATTTAAACTATGCAAATTTTCAAAATGTATTGCAAAAAAACTCAATAAATTTTTATACATCAAGTATGCAAATGTGCATCAAAATGCACCTAGTCTGTCCTAGGGAATGAAAAAGAGTCGAGGGGGTCGGGTTTGATTCTCATGAGACAATGAACTTTCAATTTTATTACGTGTCAAGAGCAATCCTCCATTCTTTTTTTAATTCTTTTCAAGTGAGCTTAATTTCATCAAGATGTACAATATTATGTGTAAGGGAAGTGGGAGAAAGATTCAAGTGGTTTTTCAAAATTCAGTGCAGTGATCATTCTCTTGTTTTTAACATGACATATGTATATTTTCATCAAGATATAACATTATTTTACTTAAAGGGAGGGTGTTGTTTTGCAACATCATGTTGACAGGTCTTCCTCATATTTTGAGTATCATGTCTGCAAAATTTCATCCAAGAATACTTAAGTTTTGCTTAGGGAGAGAAATGGGACAGTTTTGTTTTTTAACATCAGATGTAGACAGTGATTTTCCTATTATCTTAAAGGTCAAGTGTGCACAGTTTCAAGTACCCTAATTCTGCTTCAATGGTGGGAAAAGGGGATGTGTCTGGTTTTTAGAAAACTCATGTTGACTGATTTTCATATTTACTTGTATGCCAAGTGTGAGTAATTTTTCAGGCAAGTGATTTTTCTTCTTGTATAAAGTGTGCAAATTGGGGTTGAAGTTCAATTTTCAGACAGCAATATTCCTTTTATTTTAAACCCCTTGTATGCAAAAATTTTTCTAGAATTAAATGGGTAGTTTTTTGAAATCCTATGTAGACTGATCCTCCTTTTTTTCTTTTTTTTACATGTGTTTAAAATTTCAATAAGATATTTTAATATTCTGCTCCAAGGGGTGGGGAAGAGTGTTGTTTTATTAATTGGGGGCTTTAGGGCTTGCCAAAGCCCCAATTTAAAAAAAGAGTGATGGGCATGTGTGTCTTGCAATTTATATAAGCATCAAATATGCAGAATTTCATCAAGAACAACAAACATTTCTGCATTAAGGAGAGCAAAAGGGTGATAGATATGTAGTTTCAATATTTCAAAATGTTATTTTTCAGCATACATTTGATCAGTATTGATAATATAATCCGTTTCAAAATTAGGAATTGTCTTCATAGCTTGTACTAGGAAGATTTCATGAGATCTTCTTAAAATATTTTATATTTTAAAAGAACCTTTATTTATTTGTACTGCAAATTGTTTTTCATGTTTCATTAATTATCTTTCCGATTCTTGTTAATCATGATTGTTTAAAAAATTCAGAATTCATTGATTTAAATAATATTCTAGCAAGTTACTACCATATAAATTTGGTATTTCTCATGATAAATAATCATTCCACAAAATTATTTTCAGATGTAGAAATAGATTTTCAGCAAATATAGAAAATAAGAGAACAGTCCCCGGGAACTTTTTTCTGAAGGAAAGAAGTTAATAAATTTCATAATATTTACCAAATATTTCATTAAATTAATATTTGATACAATTCAGCATGTTTTAACAATATTCATAAAATATAGTTATAATAACAAGTACAAAAGATGAAAAAAAATTTCTAGCTGCTCATGAATTGAGTTCTTTACCTGGACGTTATAAGATAGGAGCAACACCACCTTGCCCAACAAACAATGTGCAACAATTTAAGTATAAATGGTATAGCAAAAAACTTGGAATTGTTTTGTCTCCAAATTTGTTGTAAAGTGTATTCTACAATTTTCAGAGTGACACTACAAGGCTATAACCATATTGCAAATACTGATTTCAAACTTTGTTTCTCACTTCAGACCCTCCCTTGTTCATGATCACTAATTTTTCTCATACAAGGCTGACTATAATCAAAATTTGAATTGCACTGTTGACATCACGTCACCAAGATGGTAGCTCACCAAAGTACTGAAATCTAGTTTGCTCCTAGTTCAAAAACCTCCATCCACAGAATTTTTTTAATCCTTTTCATCTCAAAAGTGTTTAGGATCTTGTAAATATTATTTTATATTACAAATTTAACCTTTTTTGTTTTAAGCATTTGGATCATTTGCCTCTTAAATTACTTGGGTGAAATACCATTCTGGCAACGATATTACACAAGTGAGATTCAAATTTTGTCAATAATAGGTTGGAATAAACCAGCTTCTTGAGAATTGAGCAATTAATGTCAGCATGACAGTAGTTGGTACCAGTACAATGAGCCATCATGCATGTCAGGTTTTCACATTACTTAGCACAATGATAATTTCATCCTCTCCAATAACAATCAAATGGTAATTCCACAGAAATTAAAAAAATTTCTTTCATTCTTGAAGGGGATTTACAACTGTTATCTCACAAAAACATTTATGCATTACACAATACAACAAGAACATTGGGCAAGTAAGGGTTACATAACCAAAATTGACCCTTGCATCAACTTCATGAATAAATGCACTATCAATACGGTAGGCCTATTAATTTATTCAGAAATGTTCCCTCCTCGCCAGTTCCACGATCGTATTTTATTTCTTTCCGATCCCCAACAGATTGAGGAGACTGGTACAGGTAAAGTTAAACTGAAACTACTCCAAAATAATTGGTTAACTCAAAGTCGGTAACTAATCAACATGAAGAGTCATAACCCGAAATAAAATGTGATGTAACTGGGTACTTAGCCAATAAAAATATGTCATTTTCTTCCTGCTTACCAAAATTCGGCGATCTTAGCTTATTACTGAGATGTTCAGGCTTAACCAACTACTTACTTTCTTCAGCACGCTTAGACTGATGGACCTTCAACATTTATTAGTATGAACCACCCTCGCGAACTTACTATCAAATGTACGTAAGTTCTAGCTTTGTTATTGCTTATAGGTCAGCCCAGGGTCAACCTATGGTTGTTCTTTTCCCTCCGAAAAGAATTCGAATATAACGCAAGTACTACCAACAACTGGTCCTAGGAAAGGTAGTTCTGAAAGGCTCGGATGATTCGGACAGTTAATCATTACTTTAAAGATTTTTATCCAGCCAAGCCCGAGCATTGTAGGAAATGACCCTACTAAGTTATGTGAAACATGGTATGTATGATGCGATGATGTATGATGTCCATATTGAAACAATCAGTTATCAGATCAGTATCGCGAGCAGTTGGGACCGAAATGAATTCAGTGGCTATCAGTACAAGGTTTGAATGTTTATAAACTGCTCCGAAACACTCAACGCTAAATATAGTTTTGTATTTAAGATGATTATTGTCTGCCAAGACATTCTTTGAAACAGCGAATGTGACACAGAAGTATGTTGTTTGACTAACCGGAACAGCTGACCGCAATGTCCCCTACGTCCTAGAAGACCGTAGAAGACTGAGCCGACCTGGAGCCGACTGTGAGTGCACCAGACGACAGACAGGCACCAGCAGGGCACCAGGTTGCTGCAGGCGTAACTTTGTCGAATTTAATACAGTAGTTTGATGGAGATTTTGTGACTTTTCTTGCGTGAATAAGGAATATTATTTATATTAAACGAAGATGGGAGAACAGAAGAAACCCATACCTAATAGCATGAAATTCCTTTTCGGCGGTCTTGCCGGGTAAGTTTCGAATCTGGAAAAAAAAATTGATATGTGTCTTGATCATTCTTTCTAAAGTCATGAATAGTGGTTGTTTAGAATTAAGTTCTCTGCATTTATTTCCTTCTATTTTTTAGAATGAGTGCCACATTATTTGTACAGCCACTTGATTTGGTAAAAAATCGAATGCAGATATCTGCAGGAAAGAAGGAATACTCTAGTAGCTTCAATGCTGCCACTACTATTGTGAAAAATGAAGGTGTCTTTGCTCTGTATAATGGTCTATCTGCAGGGCTTTTGCGTCAGGCTACCTACACTACTACTAGATTAGGTGTGTTTACATGGTGTATGGAAACTTTCACGTGAGTTTCAGCTTTCCTCATACATCCTTTCTATCCAGTTTTATTTAATACTCAAACATGATAGTTATCATGCTTCTCCTTTAATTTTTTCAGAAAGGATGGAAAACCCCCAAATTTTGCTACTAAAGCGCTTTTGGGAATGTTTGCTGGAGTAGTAGGATCCTTTGTTGGAACTCCTGCTGAAGTGGCATTAATTCGAATGACTAGTGATGGACGGTTACCTCCCAGTGAACGCAGAAATTATAAAAATGTGTTTGATGCATTGTTTCGTATAGTCAAGGAAGAGGGAGTTTTAACTTTGTGGCGAGGTGCAATCCCAACCATGGGTCGAGCTTGTGTAGTGAATGCCGCACAACTAGCATCGTACTCCCAAGCAAAGCAGAAGTTGCTTGAAACGGGTAATATTATAGTATTCCTTATTTATTAATTTCATTTAATTTGAGTCATAAACTTTGGAGAACTGCTAGAAGAATGGTTGGCATTTTACTCATCTTTCTTTTACATACTCTTTGGTTTGTTTCGACTTCAGTAATGTGAGTGGTGAAATATATATTTTCTTTCTTGTAATGTTCAAGCCAGATAGTGAAGTGATCAGCTAAAAGTAATTTGTTCATTTTTTTTTTTTTCAATTGAAGTGAAATTCTTCTTTTCAGGAATGTTTAAGGATGGCGTTGGCTGCCATTTTGTTGCCAGTATGTTCTCTGGTTTTGTTACTACTATTGCGTCTATGCCAGTGGACATAGCAAAAACCAGGTAAATATTATTTGCATTAATAAGAAGTTCTTCTCTTCAGTAAATAAAAATATATATGTATTTTCTTGTCATTCATTTTGTTTAGGATACAGAATATGAAAACAGTAGATGGAAAGCCTGAATTCAGTGGGTCCTTGGATGTCTTACACAAGATTATTAAAAATGAAGGTTTCTTTGCTCTTTGGAAAGGTTTTACTCCGTATTTCTTCCGATTGGGTCCACACACTGTGCTAACTTTCATTTTCCTAGAGCAAATGAATGCTTGGTACAACAGAAAAAATACGTAATGTGGTGGTTTTCTAATAAGGAGATCATTTAAATTTGTTACCAAAATTTCTGGGCTCAGGAAATTAGTGCATTAGGAGGATATCCAATGCTAAAGTAAAATGTGTATCTGTTGGTTGTAATGAGTTTAGCTTTATGTCTTGTCCTTTTTTTCCCCTCCCCCGTATTTTGTATGATATATTTTATTTTTGCTTTATGACTTGATCCCGTTGCAATAATCATTGTACGAACTAAGTTGAGGTTCTTCACGAATATTAGAATATACATTGTATTTTAAATGATATTGAAATATTTGTCTGTCATTTATTTTGATCTTGTTTCATCAATGAGTTGACACATAATTGCCCTGGTATTATTCTGGGTGTACTGTAGTGTGCGAGTTAGTGGAAGATAGAAAATATCTATGAATTTAAAATGGATGATAAGATGATTGTGGATAAATTAGTCATATACCTGTAGGGGAAAGTATGTGTAAACTGTTAAACTATAAATGCGATATTTTTGTGAAGCATATTATTATTAGCAAGAAGTATTTTGATAGAAAAATTGTGTAGAGTAATTTGATGGTAATTCTAATTGTAGTATTGAATTGCTTACAAAGTTTGTTTAGTTTATTTTCTTTACTTCAGTTTTTCTTGTCATTTAAAATTTCTCATATTCTTTTTTATACTGAGCCTCCAAATTACTATAGTATTTCTTAGTGCAGTACTATAAGGTGCTAGTAAAAGATTGCTTAGAATGCATTTGAAGTCATTTAGATTGTATGGTCTTGCTATTGATGTTTTCTTCCTTGGAATACAAAATAATATTTTTGAAATTGTTACTATTTTGTGAAAGCACTCTAAGCTAGAATATTTAGTCTATATTGTCATTAAATTTTAACTGAATTGTGTTGTGTTTTCTAAGTTGTTGCAGATTGCTTTAAAAACTCTAAAAATTAAGAAATGTTTGTATTATGAGTCTTTTACATGAGGAATCTTTATGGAAAATCTTTCAGAATATGTTTTAAAGGACATTTCCCTCATGCTCAGCAAAGATCAATTCTGAAGGCAACCTGGTAGTGGTTGGACAATTTTCAAATTATTTCATTTCCATTGGTCTCTTATATTTATCGATTGTTATATTTATTTTTTTGGTATGTATTCTTTTCCAGTAATTTATTTCCGTTTGCTTGTGAACTTATATTACAAATTTTTGTAACACTTATCATTCCAGATATGAGCTGTCTTCACTGATTTTCTATTTGTTTATATTTAATATTTATAATACCTTAGCATTTGTGAATTTTTGTTACGGGGTTGCTTATAAATTCATGAATCTTTGTTATGGGGTACAATATTTACCAACATTGGTATCATCAATGCTTCTGGTGTGCTTCTGAGTTGGAAAGTGCTGGTTCAATTCCATGCTCAGCTGAACTGAGTATGTTTTCAACCAGTACTTCTCTCACCTACTCCAGACAGGTTGGTTTGGTATGACGTAAAAACATTCTTGCTTCCTATCTCAACTACAATCCTCCTTTCTTTTTTGACCTGTTAATTTGAGAGCTATAGTTAATCCGCCTTTATGAGACAGGACGGTTAAATTTCCACATTTCATTGGGAAAAAATGTAATTTTAAAACGCATCAATCCTCTTGCCACCTAGGGATTGCGTGAGTATGTGATTAGTAGTTGATAGTTAAAAGCTCTCAAAACATATTCTTATCAAAAAATGTAAATGAGAATGTGCATCTGAATTAATTTGAACTAAATAGTCTTGTCAAACATTCTTTAAAGAAAGTTCAGGCAATTTCCATTAAAAAATGTCATTGGAGGAAATTTCTCTTAAACATATTGTGCAAGTTGAAATGTTTTTATGAAGATTTTTTTTCTCTCATGAATGGAAGAAAGAAAAAAAAAAGAAACCAGAGACTTTAAGACACACCTTTTTTTTTGTACTTAATGGAATTTAAATTGCTTAACAAATTATAAAATACTTATTTTCTTTCAAAAATTAAAAAACGACAACTGTGGTATAGCGTTCAACAAAATTCTTAATTATAAAGCATAATATGTTGATGTGCAATATGAAACAATGTTTCATCGCAGTAGAATATAACTAGTGCTTCCTCAATAAGTGCACAGCTTGTATGTGTATATCACTTATATTGAGGTACTTTACAACTGCCATTAAGTGCCAGAATGTTTTACAAGTGTACTACTACAAACATGTGTTCTTAATTACATGCTGCAAGATATTAAAAAAATTAAAGCAGAATGAATTGCTTTTAGGCTTTATTCAGTTGCTTCAGTTTATAAAATTTCTGTCCTAATGCATGATGTATTTACTCCCTGGTGGACCTCATCAGAGACAGACTGATTGATACATCAATTTTCACTTCACTAGTCCAGTTTTAGTGGAAAGTAGTTACTAACCAATGTTATTTTGTAGCTTTTTCTTACTAGTTGTATTATTAATATCATTTAATGTCCTTGGTGCTCAATATTGTTGTGATGGTGAAAATTACTGATGTTAACATATGCATTATATAATTGTTGATTCAAATTGACACTTTTTTGTATGCATAGATTAATTTTGTTATTGTACATATTAAATGAGTTGTTGAATATTTACATTTTTTGCTTACCTATCATTCACCTATTGGGAAAAAAATGTTTTGTATTAGTTTTGAACTGTGACAGATCCAGGGGGTGGGGTGATCGCCCCTCCCAGGAATTTGACTTGAATTTGTAAAGTACTTAAAGGTGGTGTTCAATTGATAAATATATTTTTCATTTGATTTACTATATCTAGAACCCTGTTCCTAGTTAACATCTCTGGGATTTACATTACTTGTCACTACTTATATCTTCCATTGCATTTCATCCCGGATGGTAAAGGATTTTTATATGCAGCACAGTGTTGTATACAGAAGTGTATTTCTAAAAAACCATGCAAATGTAAGTATAAGACTGAAAACAAAATAAATACTTCCACTGCCATAAATGTATTTTATTTCCACTAATAAAACAAGATTCCTCAGAAGACAAACTTATTGAGGGGAAGCAAAGTTGACCAAATTTGGCCCCCATCCCCCAAGATCACTGGCTGGAACCACTGCTGGTTTTGAAGGAAATTGTTGGGTATGTTCTAGACTTGTAGCCTACATTTACAAAATCAAGTATTGAGGTAAGTTAGCTCAATATGCCCATTTTCCTTAACATGTAATCCAAAAATTATCTCTTCCAAAGACTGAAATATGAAACAATTCTGTTTTGTTTGGAGCTGGTGATCACAGTGAGGCTGGCTAACCAAATAAAACTAGAAAAGGATTCTGCCAAGTGGTTACAATTGGGGGGGGGGAGCTCAAAACTGCCAGAGGAATGAAATGTGAACCATTGTCGTCCAACAAATAGAGGAAATGCCAACGTTGCAAGTGACTGCAAAATTGGTGGCGGCGAACACTGCACACTGACAACAATGTCGCCCCCACCACTCCATAATCCTAATCCTTTCTGAGTTTTAATTGGATCATAGCTAGTGGCATTATGATAATTGATTGGGTTGGGTTGAAACTGAACAGTTCACGCTTGCATGCATTGCGTGCTCTTTGTGCGTTTGGATACTGTTGTTTTACAGTTCACATTAACTGCACTCCACTTTCAACACCCGCAGGAGAATGATTGCTAGTGTCCAGGGACTGCCTTCCCCGTGCGTTAATAGTTCCTAGTACTGCCTCTGTTTGCTACTGTACAAGTAATGCTATTTGATGGAAGCGAGTCTAAAGGCGGCTCCACACATTCGACGAACCCTGAGTAACCGCAAAGCCATGGTCGTCTGGAGACGGCCATGGCACAGCGAATACCGAACACTAGCGACTTGCTCAGGGTATTTCCCGAATATTGGCGTGCACACTGATCCAGACAAGCATTTTGCCGAGCACGTGCTTGCTCTGGGAACGACGAATATTCGTGTTAGTGATTAGAGGTTTTGGAGAATGAATCTGAAGTAATCTGCTGCGTATGTAGTTGTGTCCTGTGAAATGTTAAGTAAAGCTAACCCCCCCCCTCACTTTTGATTCCCAATCGCCGCTACTGGGCAGGGGTGGAGATGGGATCTAATGTGATGAAACAAGTTTCTTGAGGCGAGGGCGGATGCTTTTTTGTCGACCGCGCGAGCTTGGGTGTATATGAGAAGGTGGATGGGTTCGAGTTAAGTGGGTTGTCGCACTGCGATGGTTTGTGTGCCTCGCAGTGGGTGGACTGCTATCCTGAGTGCCCGGTTTTCTACGCGCAGTAGTTTCTGGTGCAGGTGTTTTGTACCTGTGGTCCACGATTCGCAGCCTTAGAGAGCAAGACTGCGGATGTAGGTTTTAAATGTTCGGAGTTTTATTTTCAGTTTTATCACCTTGCTGCGGAGGAGAGGTGTTAGACTAGCAATGCGTTGCAGTAGTTTTCTCCTCAGGTCTAATATGTGAGGTTTCTATGTAAGTCCGTAGTCAAGAGTCAGGCCCAGGTATTTCGCAGTGTTTTGTTACGGGATGATGGTAGACGTCACTAATTTCAGGAATATTGAGGAAACACCTATTGCCTTCCCTCTTTCTAGAACAAATCATCACCGGCGTCTATGGTGTTGAGGTGAAGGCCGATTAAATCGCCCCAGACTAAGATCATTTGTGGCTTCTTGACTGAAGCTGCGGGGGAGCATTTTGACGCTTGACAAGAACGCCACGTCGTCTGCCAAGAGAAAGCGGGTGATGTTTGGAGGCGTGGCATGTCAGAGGTGAAGAGGGGGAACAGTGTAGGGGCCCATACGCTGCCCTGTGGGACACCTCCAGTGATTGGTCGTGGGGAGGAGATGGTTTAGAAGTCGACCTGTGAAATGCGGTGATCTTGGTAACTGTGAAGCAGGTCAAGGAATGTTGGAGGGTATAGTGAGATGAGTTTGTGGCTGAGGATATAGTGGTAGACAGTGTCAAAGGCTAGGGAGAAATAAAAAAACATGGCGAGGATAGTGCGGCGTGTGGTTAGGGTGGGGGCTAGGTGTTGGGCGAGGCGAAGGGTTTGAAGGGTAGGTGAACGATTTTGGCGGAAACCGAATTGTGAGGGGACGAGGACATTCGACTCCAGGATGAGCATGAGGTGGGAGCGGGCGAGCCTCTCGAAGACTACCTAGGATGGAGAAGAGTTAGCACCCCCGTACCCTATCGGAATCACGGATTTTTTGGTGTCAATATCCGTGAGGGCTTCTTTGACCTCATCAAGTGGGACCTTCCAGAACTTGGGCCTATCTTCTGGGAAGTGGAAAGGCGAAGAGAAGTTTGGGGGAAAGACGGTTTTCAAGCATGTTGGAAAAAAATATACTTTTCTGGCATTCGTGAGTTGGGTGAAACTGGATCAATGAGTGGGGGATGGCTTGGGAAGGGTTTTGGAGAATTTTGGTGATTTTCCAGATGTCGGGGGCAGATTGTATATTGGCCTTACTGATGAAGGCATGATTATCTAAATATCTTCAACTTTCGGTGTAGAGTGCGACAAATTTTAAGAAAATTGCTTTTGTCATTGATGTCGCGGGTTTTGTAGGATCTTAGCTTGGCACTCTGCACTAGTACCAGCAGATCATGGAGTGTCTTTAGGGGATGTGGGGTAGGGGAAATGGTGGTGATGAAGTGGGTAATATGAGTGACCGCTGAGTCTGTTTGGCATTGGCTTTGGAGCTGAGGAGACTTCTGGACCAAATTTACGACGACCTAGGCATGGTAAACGAACACGAAAAAATATCCTAGGTTTGAGAACATGGAATGCATTGACAATGTTACAAGTTAGTCAAAAGCAAGCAGTAGCTGAAAAACATGACAAAACTAAGATACAAATTACTGCGCTCCAAGAAATCCGTTAGAAAGGATGCGGGAAAATCAAGAAAAATGTTCAATCTACTATAGTTACAATGCAGAGCAAGGACTATATAGAACTATTTTCCTATTGACTAAAGAGTTACAGAAATCAATTTTAGGCGTTGCACCGTATAATAATAGACTATGTAGAATAAGGATTAAAGGAAAATTCCAAAATATTAACGCCATCTGTACACGCACCGACAGAAGTATGTGAAAATAATGGAAATGTTATATGATGATCTCCAAAAAGCAGGAGAGAACGTTCCTAAACATGATATACTTATAATCCTAGGCGATCTCAATGTTTAACTCGCACAGAAAATAGCTTTGATGAAGTGATTGGTAAATTTGCTGTTCACCAAAACTCAATAACGGCCAACTTTTTGCAAATTTTGCTATCCAAAACCATCTCTTCGTAACTAGTACATACTTGCAACATAAACCAATTCATTTAGGTAAATGGAAAATTCCTGGAAGTACAGAAGTCAATCAGATCGACCATCTACTGGTAAATTGAGTTAAAAACAGACTCATCCAAGACATTAGAACAGAATGGGGCCTAAATTGTGACTCTGACCACTACCTTGTAAAGTGTATTGTAGAACAAAAACTGCTAAAAATAAAGGAAAACCTAAGGAGCAATTCTAATACAAGGGATACAGATATAAATTAGAAACAAGGCTGAATAATGAAGAAATTGAAGAGTGGTATTACATTAAATCTAGCATCCTTTGGTATACAAAGCTCATAAAAGAGATCAGAATGGTGGGATGAAGAGTGCCGAAATGCTATACACGGAAATAATGAAACAAGGAAATGGTGTTTCGCAGCATATACAAGAGGAAATAGAGAAAAATATAGGGAAGAAACGAAAGAATGTCTGACCTTACTTAGTAAAAAGAAGCAGTGGCAATAAACAAAACTACATGAAGTTGAACAATCAACACACAAGGAAATTTTATAAAAATGTGCAAAACAATAAGAGAACTAGTTTTAATACTTACTCGCCACTAAAGATGAGAACATATCAGATAAGGAAAATATATTAAAAAGATGGGAATCCTACTTTAAAGATCTCCTTAATCAGCAAGTAGTAAATAACACATAAGAACTGCTACATGATGATGCTAACAATGACACTCGTGAAATATTGCCTCCGACATACCAAGAAATTAGGCAAATATTAAAGAAATTGAAAAACAATAAATCTTCAGAATCAGACAACATTACACCTGAATTTATTTAATTAGGGAGCCCCATTTTTATAAACAGAATACTTCGGTTGATCAAGAAGATATGGGTGAGGGAATAAATGCCTAAAGATTGGCATGAAGGGATAATATATCCAGTTTAAAAGAAAGGAGACTGCAAATGCTGTGAAAATTACAGAGGAATTAACTTACTAAATATAGTTTATAAAATATTCTCAACCTTATTGTACAACAGACTAATAGACATAGTAGAACCTAAACTGGGAGTTGCAAATGAAATTTAGATGCGATAGGTCAACCATAGATAATATCTTTATGGTGAAACAAGTTTATGAGAATGCCATGAATTTAACATCCAAATTCACAACTTATTTGTATTTCGAGACTTCGACAGCGTTGATAGATCAGCATATGTAAGAGCTTCAGAACTTTGATGTGTCACTCCGGAAACTCTATAATTAATGACCCTTCCAAACTCCCAGTGTAAAGTGAGAATAGATAACGAGGTCACAGCATCCTTTGAAGTGGAAAAAGATGTTAAACAAGGAGACTCACTTTCAGCCATTCTGTTCAACCTGGTGATCAATGATATCTTAGAAAGATTAGAAGTGAGAGGAAACATAGCATACAAGCTCAAGCAGGTATGCGCATATGCAGACGATATATTGCTTCCAGTTAGAACTCAACTGGCCCTAAAAGAGACATTTATAAAATTGAGCGCAGAATCTCGAAAGGTACGAGATTTGTAGGTTTGATAATAAATGAAGGAAAAACAAAATACATGAAATACGATTGAAGGCAAGGTAGAGAGAGTGAATTTGAATGTGAAAACAAAAAATTTGAAAAAGTATCTTCCTTTAAATATTTAGGCACAATTGTTAACACCGACAATAGCATCAAAGAAGAAGTAAAGGAGAGGATAGCTATGGGCAGTAAAGCATACTATGCGCATAAACAAATGCTCTTCTATAGAATACTTTCTAGAAAAACAAAATTACAATTGTACAACACAATAGTGAAGCCAGTAGTAATATATTGATGTGAGACCTGGACAATGAAAAATCAACTGGAACACAAATTACTTGTATTGGAGAGACATATACTGGGAAAGATCTTTTCCCCATTAAAAATTGGAAAAGATATTTGGAGGTTAAAAACAAATGAAGAACTAAATAAATTAATAAACCAACGTAACATTGTCAGAGAAATCAAGACTAGAAGATTGGCATGACTTGGTCATGTGGAACGCATGAACCACACTCGTGTGGTAAAGAACATTACAGAATGGACTCCTATTGCACCAAAACCAAGAAGCAGACCAAAGAAAAGATGGTCTGATGATGTGCGCCAAGATCTGAAGAACATGAAAGTAGAGAATTGCAAGAAAATGTCGCAGAATAGGAAGGAATGGTCGAAAGTGATTGAATCGGCCATGTCCCACCTAGGGTTGTAGAGTCTTATCAGAAGAACTTTGTTGATACTTTTACTTCATTTGACGGGTTCCATCTGAAAGTACTCGTAAATATTAGCATATTTAAACCTTTTAAAAGTAGAATTTTTGAAAAAATATTATTTAAAGTCATTTTAAAATATTATTTATATGACGAATATGCATGTAGGAAAAGCAAGCAGATGCGGCAATTTCTGCCTTGTGGACAGTCTCCACTCGCCTCTTAGCTCGCTTGCACGTGTGGATTGCGTTGATCATTCTCATGACCTTCGTATGATGGATCTGTCGTGCCTGAAAGTGACTGATATAGCGTCTTGCACTTTTCATGAGGAACATGCAATATCATTTACTCGGGGCGAGAATGCTAATAATTTTCAATTAAAATTTGTTGTTGAATTGATTAAACTATGTATGACCATGATGTATTTTTATGAATTGCAAAGAAAATTGTTTAAGCAGTTGCTTTAAACATGCAATCGGATTCATGTGTGATTAAACTTCCAATGTCAAAAGTCATTTGCTTTGATATGAATTTACAGTATTACGATTTAATTATCTGTAGAATTTCTACCTAAATATAGAAGACGAATCAGTCAACGAGAATAAAAATGAACAAGAGTGGCGGCTCCAATAATATAAGAATTGGGTTCTATTTAATCGCTGTGGAACCTCATTTCGTCGATTCTTCCACCAGACACTCGCCTACAGGCGTGACCTGAGTCCGCTGTCTAGTAAGTATAGATTTGTTCATATAGATTTTGTGTGTAAACACGTCCGATTTCTTAGTTCATTTACGAACTATTTACTATGGTCACTCAGCTCTCCTGGAATTCATTTCTTATTTTTTTCGTTTTTTACCTTTGCATTTCTCACCTTGTTGGCGGGAATTCAAGTTGAGGTCTACAGTGACATCTCGGGATCAATACTTGAGCGGGACTGGTGGACGGGTTGACGTGTCTAGCTGACGTCTCCCTTCTGCTATATGCGCTAACAGTAGCCGAGCAGCACTCCTGCTCACCAAGCGGAAGCCGTAGCTTCCTACCCGTGACCACGGGTGGGGAAACCACCACCCGGCAGAGGCCAACCCAATTAAGGGGCGCCAGACGAGTTAAGGGTCACTCGCCTGAGGGCTTGATCGCCCCTACCCCGCCTACTCGGTTTAAGGTGCTGAGTGGCTCTCGAGTCCAGGCATGACCATTCCCACGACCCTGATTGAACCTCTGCCACTTCGTGTGCATCCCCAGCCGCCGATCCGTTACCCGGGTGGTAAGCCCGAGTTTGGGTACGGGATGCGCTAGGGCTTGGTCGATCGTTCAGTGGTCCACCGAATGGCTTCTCTTTTGATCAAGGTACGCCACAGGGGCGATCTATCACAGGAGCGATCTATGCCGAGGGCAAACCCACTCCCCATGTTACAGATCCGGGCCGGATCGTCGAGCGTTCGATGGGTAACGGCCCAAGGCGTCCTACGGTTGCTTCTCCCACCTGTCCGAGACTTCCGTTCCATTTGCCCAGCTGGGCAAGGTACGTGTCCTCAAGGTGGTGGAACACAGTGCATTCCCCGCTGTCAGAAAGGTTTCCCCCTCTACGGCGAGTCCGTCGAGGCCTCTTGCGGGGTTCTCTGCTCGTGTTCGACAGGTTTCACCGTCAGCCTTGTTTTTCCCAACGAGTAACGACCGTTGCCCCTGGCGGAACATCTCCCCCTTTCCCCCTCGAACCGATCAGTTGCCCAGTTGTGGACGGGACTGGGTACGGGACCCGAGGTGTGGATCGTACGAGCGGGGGTGGTTACGCACGATCCGTCCGGTAGGTATAGTAGGCGAGTGTCCAGTAGAAGAACCGAAGACATGAGGTTCCACAGCGATTAAATAGAACTCAATTATTATATTATTGAATCCCGCCACTCTTGGTGTTCGTTTTTATTCTCGTTCACCGATTCGTCTACTACATTTACGTAGAAATTTATAACAGCCGAGAAACTGGGATTTAGTTAATAAAAATTGAAACGGAAAAAAAGAAAAAAGGAATGCTATCGACAAACATGAATTTATCTGAGCTATGTGGAGTGTTTTACGCTAAAGCGACACGCTGCACTCCTTTTTGACAATTCCTTTTCTCGTTTTACTACGAAAGTTTTCACTTGTAATAATTTATCCTTTTAAAAACTGAAAGTTAGTTTTATTATGTAAGAGGTTCATAAATAACGTATGGTTTTACTAACTGTACCTAAAGAGTATTAAATATGATACAAATTATTTCACGTACACTGACAATTAAAAAAATTTCCTTTAAGTTCTCAATATGAAACTTTGTCATATAGAAGTTTAATTTTTCTTTAAAAATTTTTACATGTATTTTCCTGATTAGCTTACGTTTATCACTGTAGATTGTTTTCCTCGCGTACGTACGAAACAAAACAATACACATGTGTCAAAATTCAACTGCATTAATATTTCACAACAGCGTAGGCGCCACTCCGTGACCTTCGAGTTGGTCAGTTATGGGGGCTTGATCGCAGTTTGAGGGTCACGTTTGGAAGATTGGAAGTCTTAGGGTGCTTGCCCAGACTCTACCAGCCTTTTCAACGTTAGACATCACGAGAGGCATTCTCGTGAACAGGTCCCTCTTTATTCTGGTGGATGTGTTACCTTAGAGTACGTTCGCCATCCCCCCTGGAAAATTCATGGATCCGCCTCTGTGTGGAAGTAATATCTGAGCAGGAGATGCTGATGTGTGCGAAGTGAATGGGAAAAAACTGGCCCTTGGTTATGATCTTATAACTCATAAGATGCTTCATAATGCAGTGAACATATTGTTAGCTGATGTTCGTGGTACATACAATGACTTTGTTTTCATTTATTGCGACTGACATCAGCCTCCTTCTCTGGGTAGCATTTGCAATACAAGGAACTATATCATTTCCATCTTCGAGATTCGTTCCTGGACGCTGCACATCATAACCGCACTGGGCGTTGTCCGTCCTCGCCAGCGAAGAGGCGTTGAATATCTCCTATCACATGTGTAGAGTTTCTCTTATTCCCCCTATTTTATGAACATACTTTTCGAACACTTTGTAAATTTTTCCGTCGCAATGTAGCGTTCTTCATCTTTCTTGTCTGTTACATCAATTGTGCTAAAGCGTTTAATGAAAAGTGCTCTCTCCTGGGAATATATAGGACAATCCCACAGAAGGTGACCAGGTGTTTCTTGATGAAGGTTGCATTCACATTCATCATCTTCTCGTATTCCAAAGCGCCGTAAATATTGGAGAAAATCACCATGTCCAGCTAAACATTGCATTAGCACCTTCGACAATCTGAACCACTTCTTATTCTCTGTACAAATTGTACCCTCTTAATATAACTATAGGTTACCCTGCCCTTTTGGATTTCCGTGTCAGCGAGTCTCCCATGCCTATATTAAGTAGTCTGTCACCTTTTTGTAGCTGCGTTATCTGTATTACACAGAATCTTATCATTAACCTGTATCGTCCCTCTCTGTTTCTATATATGTCGTTATTTTACCTTTTGTAAGAACAAATCTATAGGTAATAACCCTATAGAATATATATTATATATATATAATATATAAGAATTGCAAATCATGTGAAATTACGATAGTCAACACACATCACTTGCCACCAATGAGCTTTGAGTTCTTTACGCCACTGTATAAGGTTCAGAAATTATAGGAATATTTATAAGTAATTCCTGATTTGTATTTTACGAAATCCATACGATATCTTGCGATGATATCAAAATTCTATGATAAAAACAAAATTGATTTTACAGCAAACTTTTTTACAGGAAGTTTTATACTCTCTAGGAATGCGTTGTAAGACAAAGAATCTTGAGATGTAATTTATTCTGGTAGAGAATGCGGCTGCGCGCATAGCGGGGAAGCCTGAAATGATTTTGTTAGGTGTAGTGGGTGAATAATGTTATTAATAAATTAAATTGAATAAAAAGATTTATCTTGGTCATGTATAGTGTAACAGCTCTGCCTGCATTCGGAGTTGTTACAGAGCACCTTTACTTAATTATTCTCGCTTGCTTTAGAAATCCAGTCAGCGATCCGTAGTCAAATGGCTTCCGCAGCTGCTTCCATCTAGGCTTGTTTAAACCTCGATAAGCCGCACTATGGAAACTATCCATATTATTGAAAAAAACTGTGAAATAAAGTATTGATATCATTTTAATAAACTTGTGCTCGAATCATTTTATTTTCTTTACTAACACAACTGGTATGTAATAAAATATTATAATGTTAAACATAACAAAAATATTATTTAAGATAAATTGTAATATTATCAGTTTATAAAAGCCAATATATTTGTCTTTAATATTGGCATGTTATATTTTCCAGGCTTTAACCGCGTTCGAGTATCACATAATTTTCCCACTTGTAGAAAACACTTGTTCCGACGATCCCAGTGTAATCAGAGTTGCAATATCAACTATTTAAACATATCTAAATGAGGGTTTTCCAAAAGATAAAAAATATTGTCTTTTATTCTTGGAATTGTAGGTTCTTCTATGTATTGTTTAATTATTTTTATTGAAACGATCCTAATCCGTTTTCACTGGTTAAATAATACATAATATCACCAAGCCATTATGTATGGCTTAAAACTGTCTTAAAGAACTCCGAGCTATAGAACATATGCCTAGTACCGCTTATTTCTGCATCTCTTGGTAGGTACTGGGATGCAGTCCCAGAAGCCTTATCCCTTCATGGAATTTCTTGGTGATGATTCCAGAAGCAGAGATAATTAGTGGAATAATGGTGATTTTTTCTTGATTCCACGTCTCTCGTATCTCTGCAGCCAGACCTAAATATTTGTCTCATGTTTCTTTGGCATGCTGTCGCTTAATGGGATCGAAATGTCAATCATAAATGTTTCTTTATTCCTTTTCTTTATTAGGATTATGTATGGCTTTGAAAGGCAAGATAAAGATTATGGATGGATAATTTATTAGGATTATGTATGGCTTTGAAAGGCAAGACCCCCCAGGGGGCTAACATCTAGTTAGTACGTGTTTGGCGAACACGGGGCCCCGAGCTGAGTCTGGCATTGCTTCCACTTACTTGTGCCATGCTCCTTCCTTTCTCTTTCCTGACCTCCCTTGGTCACCTCTTGTTCTCTTCGATCCCGACGCTATTACAGCTAGGGTATCGTTCATTTTCCACTTCTTCCCTTTATTCTTCTTCTCCTCTTTCTTCTTTCCACCGCAGGAATCTCAGTTTCGAGTGAGTATGGGCTTGGCAAACCCACGGTTCCGAGCAGGGGACTGGTACTGCGCCACCAGCCCTCAGACACCGTAAGCTTTGGACATGCTTCAGCGACCTCCATTGGTGCGATGGTGGAAAGTTGCGTGTTTCGAAGGGCGGAGATCTTGCCTTAAATTGGCCGGGTCGCGAGGAAGGATTAAACCTCTATAAAAAAAACCCTCAACCTCAAGGTGTGTTACGCGCCGATGAGGTGAATGGGTGTTGAGGTCAA
>NNCF01131218.1:332252-362810 GCA_002313205.1 Laupala kohalensis | reverse complement strand
GGTGGATGTTCAATCATATAGCATGAGTGTGGATTGTAAGTGTGGTATATTTGTATACTATTTTTATGACTCATCCCGTCACCGTGTCAATGAGTCGGGTGGCTTAATGCGTGCCAAACGCAAGACTATCGTTCCCTACTGTGGTTCAAATTGGGTGCAGGGGTATGAAGACTTGGTGAAAAGCAACAACGACTGTCATCTCTTGGGCACTTGTGCCTTGAAAGAGTGTAGTATCTGCTTTTATTTAAATAATACCCGATACGCTCGCTCATTAGTGGTGATCACTATCCATCGATATACCTAAAAAATTAAATTAAGAGATCAAAATTTCGGGGAATGCGGATGGATAGTGGGGTTTGCCGGAGTACTTTGTATTATTACTCTTGTGGGAGTCAAAAAGATGAGGTTTCCACTGAGTGAGTCATTACAAGACAATAAAATAGTTATTCTGGTTTATAATAATGACAATTAAGACACTAAGTCCATTGTCATGAGTTCTCGTACTGGACTTTTAAATAGATTCCACTTGGTACTTAATCTTTTTACTGGAACAACGATGACATTAACTTCAGATATATTAAAATGGAATGTTTATGGAAAAATATTTTTGTTAGACCAATACCAGTCAGTATTCTGTGACAAGTTACATTATTTCACATTCGCGTTGCTCGTGACCTGACAATAAGATGAGGGTAAGGAATAAAGATTTATTTTTGCTAATTTTTGATGAGACAATAAAATATTTTCACTATATGCAGATATTTTATTTGTGAGTTCTCTGAAACATACATTTCAAATTGTGTTATTATTTCCACTATTATTTTTATTGTACAAGTTATTTTCCGCTATGTATGATAAATGATTAATATTTTCATTATATTTCTTATTTTGATTTCAACCAAGCGTAATATATAAAATTTTACTGTATTTAATCATACACATACTACCGTTTGAAACAGAAATTGGAATTTTTGAAAAGAGTAAATGCGAAATCTGTAGCATCCGGAGTCAAATGAAGAATATATGGTGATAAGAAACATTGAAAAGGATTTATAATGTGAAAAATATATCTGTGAGTAAATGGAACGTTTTTGTGGAGTCGAATCAAAAAGTTCATATGAAAATGTGGTCAGTAGATGCAAAAATGATGCAAAGATAAAGTAATAATTTTGTTATTCATTTCACATCAAACAAAATTATGACCTTTTTTCGTTATTCATTACAAATTGAAAAACTTTGTTTGTTATTCGTTATACGTAAAATAAAAGAATTATGGATTATTTATTTTTTAGTTCAATGCTCGTGTTTTGATAATTCTCCCAACATTTTCAATAATTTCCAATTCTTATGTCGATGGCTCAAAATTGATGCGAGATCGTTCAAGGAGACTTTACAAGATCCCATCCACGGATGTCTGACCATTTCTAATTAGTTCACTCTCACTTGAATGTATTTTGCGTCAGTAATGTTTTGTTTTAAATAAAAAGCTCAGAAATTGGGTACATCCCTGCTAAATAATTAGTGAAACACTCAAACTGCAGCATCTACTCAGTTCGATTACAAGGTTACTTTTTCAAACAAATGGTACTTCTGGAAGATATTTATTGATGAATGCTCATAGAAATCGCCTTTGCAAATTAAAATAAATATATTTAAAGAAAAATCTTAAATAATTTGTAAAAACGTAAGTCTTTCGCGTGAATCTTCTTGCATTGTCAAATCTTACGCGGGAGCACATTTGACTAAAGTATTTCTTCTAGCATCTCGTGTTCTATCACAGCTGTGGAAAGTCCTTGAGAAGAATCGACTCACATAAATCGATCATGGCCTTGTGTTGCGTACAAGGGGAGCTTGTTCACGGTCACAATCCCCGCACCCTTTGTGTTCGAGATGACACTCAAATGGGAGCCTCTTCTACAATTGGTTGTGGTGGTAGAGACGAAAAAGCAATGACTCTAAAACACGGGTTTGTAACAAAAACAACACTTATAAACTGGGTTAGAAAAAAGTACGTATCAACATATTAAAACAATAAATGTAGTGAACGTTTTACATAATGAACGTGTAGTTAGTATTTAATCACATGAGATAGTTTAGAACAAGCAAGTGTCAAAAGGAATTTATATCTGGTGATGGGAATTCTAGAGAATGCATGAACAGAATAATAAAGACAGACAATGGAATATGTGGCTATGGAAACTTCAAAAACACATTTTATGAGATTTATGGGATATGATATCATGTATTTTAAAGAGGGGAGAAAGAGCAAAATATATTGAAGAGTTGAGTTCAAGCGACATTTTGACATGAATGAGGGGAGAAACTTATGGGAAATAAACAAATTTTGAGATTTCATCAATATTTAATGGAGTTTGTGTGTAAAAGGGATAATTCAACAAAGGTAAGGCGGAATAGCGTACTACAAATGAAACGGGCAAGACTGCAGTGGGAAATGCAAATCCGCTGAAAGGAAGAAAGGAGATAGTGAGTCTCGTAATGGCGAAGTATCCTAGAAGGTATATTCCTTCGATAATTTTGTAAGGAGATTTCGAGGGAAGAATAAATAGTTCTTATACACAGATTGAATCAGATGAATTTATAAAAGATGCTACCTTTGCACATAGAAATAGAAAACTGTTACGACTTCCAGGAAAGAAACGGAAATATTAATCGGTTATGGGAACATGAACAGATATCTATTTAAAATACAGAAAATATCACGATATATTATGATGTGCGAAATTTGTTATGAGAATGCCCAATTTATGGACAATTATGGAGAAGTGAATATTTCAGGGAGAGTTTAATGACAAATGTACTGAACCTTGTGTGAAACCGTAATTGAAACGGAAGAAAAATATTAGATATTACGATCTAAAGCAACAAGATAAGTGACATCAAGGATATTTTTAACTCACTGCTTCCGAGTACCTACTCGGGGAGGGAAGTTTGCATCGTCTATGGCCAAGTGAAAATTGCGACGGACCGGGACTCCAGTTCCTGCTTCGGGTGTCGAGGCGGGTATTGCAACAGTAGCACTCCTGCCACCAAAACAGGAGGTCCCGTGTTCAAGTCCCGGTCCATCGCAATTTTCACTTGGCCGCAGACGATGCAAACTTCCCTCCCCGGGTAGGTACTTCGAGGTCCCGGTCCGACATGAGGGATATTGTTAAAATTAATTAAGATGTTGTTACGAATAATTGTGTTCGAGAGATTACTTAACAATGTCTTGACCGTAAGTACCATTTATTTATTGTTTTTATTATGATTGTGTGTGTAAATGAGAGTCATACGCACAGTTTCTAATAAATAAATGTTATTGTCAAAAAATCAGTTGCAAACTGCGTATGACCATGTGGGGTATAATAAACTAACTTAGTCTTCGGAAATAAACAAAGGACCATCCCATCATTTCCGAAGGGTCCAAGGGCAGTGGTGGATTTAATACTTTGATGATACACCTCCTGTTTTGCGCGTTATTTATTTAACATTTAATAAATAATCACCACCCCTACGATGTGATGTGTCATGCCTCAGGGACTGTATTATTATTATTATAATGACGCGTGAAGAGTTCCCTTGATAGGGCAGGGTAAACCCCGTAGCCTTTGCTGGACGGGCGACCGAGCGGCGCGTTTCATCATATCGCTGGAGAGAACTTGTTAATGGGCGTAGCTCGCTCGTACATTCACGGGTTGTTAGACTGTCGTTTCATGGGCTTGACTGAATCAATGAGATATTTATTGCAATCATGTATTGTGTCAGTACATCAGCAAACGGAGACGTCCGGACTACCCTGTCCACTCATGACCCTGCCTTCCCGTGGTGCTACCAAGGAGTCAAATAGGTATGCATAACAACAATATTGAGAGATCTCAAAATAAGTTGTTCGAAGAATGCGAAGTTAACCAGTAAATTTAAACTATAACCATGCCATGGCCAGAATTGAAATACATTGTAATTGTCCCCTTCTAATTGTCTCTTGCTTCACGGTCCCTTTTTTTGCACATTCACCAGAAGAAAGAATTGTTAAACAACCAGAAGTATAAGAAATATAAGGAATATGTGACGCAAATAGGAATGATCTAGGATATAATAAATAAGGAAGATTGAGGAAAGAGACAACAAAATGTTAGACAGCAAAGGTGAGACATACAAACAAGTGGGCAAACAGGACTTGACAGATGATAATGGACGTGTTGTGAAAATAGATAAATAATTGTAACATATGAGTTAAAGAAACCTTGCAATGACTTTGTTGAAGTCAAGGTGGTCAAATGTAAATGACTAACTACATAAATAAATAAATAAATAAATCACCAGCGTCGGGCATGAAATCGGTCAAAATCATTATGCTGACGTACACACTTTTTATACTTATATTTTTATATAATTTTTATACGTACTTATTTATTGTAATTTGTTTCCTTCTATTTTAGATGCATTGCGCGTTAAAAATTTTTGGAAAACCCACTATGTAGTGTTTTACACGTAGAGTTGATTGTGTATTCTCTTGTCCATTACATTTTTCGTCCCGTTGCGTCTTCCTTGAGTAAGGGAGGACGTTTGTGGTTCAACTGATGACAAAGGCGTACACGTATCCTGTGAACAGCGGATTAAATCTAAAGATATCTTGACCGCATGACACCTAATCTAGAAAGACAGGCTTGATGCGTCTCTCAAATTGCTCCGATATGTGCAATGTTCGACTTCTGATGATTCCACGAAACCTAAACATGATTTTTAAAAATTCTTTGTAATTCAATCTCTCCGTCAAATACATCGAGGGACAAGCATGGCATTAATAAAGGATTTTGTATTATTGAAGCAGTAATATGATGAAGGATTTTGTACTCGTATGTTACTGAAGAACCCGCAATCCAGCATTAGATATCGTTCCTCGGGCGAATGCGTGTTAACGCTCTGTGGATGATCGCGCAATTCACAGAACGAGAAGTCTGACAGTGATTCCAAATGATACTTTTGTATCAGTTTGCAGTCATTTCGTTAGTTGTTCGTTAAAGTCTTGGCCGAATCACTAGAATTGTGTGTTCTATTTGAAAATGGCTGATAACATACCTTCTTTAAATATTTTACAAATAAAAAAAGGTTTTAAAAAAGTTAAAAACCCGACTACGAAAAACTACAAGTTAAAAAAATTAAGTTGAACTGCAAAAAAAGTACAAAATATACAAGTACCCGTAAAAAGGTAAAAACCTTGATTACAGAGGTTAAAACCTGTGACAAATTACAAAAAATACGACAAATTACAAGTCAGAACCCTAGGTAAAAGTAAGCTGATTTGGTAACAAAGGCCTTAAATTTACCAATGTGAGTAGTCGGAGGCTACCACCGTAGTCTTAAATTTCGTGGATTGAGTGGCATCCAACTACTCGTATTTCTTAAATTTAAGGCCCTTGTTACTAAGTTAGGGTTCTGACTTTTATAATATTAAATTTTTATGTCTTTTTAATTAAAAAAAACATTTAACACAGACTTTAACTTTTGTAATAAAATTTCTAATCTTTTTGTAGGAACTGGTTGACGTCTTTTTATGACAACTTAAATATTATTTTCCTTTTCATTTTTCGTAGTAGGGTTTTAGTTTTTATTTGATTTATTACTTTTTAGTTCTTTGTAATAGTATTTGATTGTTAAAGTCAAACAGATGACGGTATTTCTTTTACGTGGCATGCCCTTCCCAACACCCACAGTAGTCTAGTAGTACCGTCTTCGATTATTGTACGTCATGATGCTGCTGAGCGGTAGTGTGCGGGTTCAAACCTTGCTCGACCGAACTAGGTGAGGTTTTCACTCGGGTTTCCCTTACCTACTCCAGACAAATGTCGGTTCGATACCATAAGTTCCCCGGCAACCCTCCTTCACAATTATCCTCACCCAAGTCACAGTTAGGTGGAAGAGCGGAACCTTGCCAAAAAACAAAACATGAAATAAATAAATAAATCCTTAGGAGTGTCATGTCCAACCTCTAGGAGTGCTTTGGTATCGGAGGTGTGATTATTCATCTGANCCCCCCCCCCGCCCATATGATATAAACTTGAACAAACCGACATTGGTAGTGTATTTATTGGGCTAAAAACGATCCTAATGGGTAGAAATCTCTTAAATTGCGGTGAACCTCACCGCCAGGTAACATATTTATTATGTTATGTTAAATGAAAATAGGAGACGGGACCGAGATTCGAAATCGGGACTTTGAGCTTAGCGCGCTCATGCGCTTTCCAACTGCGCCATCCCGTTCGTCTCCCGTCCCCGTCTTCCATTTTCCTTCAACTTGCGAGACTACGCTCCTCATATGAGGTGACTCCTTTAGGAAGTACTTTGTTTTGGGTCGTATTTTCCAATTCTGGTTCACAAACATATAGAAATCTCTTAAATTGCGGTGGGGACAAAAAAATCCTGATGGGGACAAATTTACCTGCGCTGAGAACAGTAGAGAAGTCCTTCAAGACTTTTCCTCGGTACTGATCTCTCGGACCCTTTTAATTATTTGAGAGATCTCAGTTATAGCCCCCATCGTTTAAAGGACATTTTTATTCGTTCAATCTTGTAAAGAAGTCAGTCGTAGGAGAAAAGAAGAATTGTGGACACTTTAAAATATAGTGCAATCTAATGTAAACTAATGGGAAATTGTTTACCATTCACATATTACACTAAGATTTGTTGTTAAGAAGCTGTCTTACAAATTATTTTGTGTGAATAAGCTCTTGTAGAACTTTTACAACAAATATTATATTTGTAATTGTTAAATAATAAATTCACGAATATTTGAATCTGATAACTTAAAAATGCGATGAAAAATTATTCACGGACATGTTATATTACGCAATAATCTAAGAATATAAGGGACGTTGTCCTGAATGACTGACAGGCTGACACACCCAGCAACTCAGAGAAAAAATAGAGATATTAACTTGACTTTTTGGTGTCCCGACAAAATCCCATAGCCCTAAAATCCCGCCGCGACGAAACCTATGCCTATCCTTCCGGGCTGTCTCCGGAGAGGAAGGGGATGGGAAGAGTAATTCATTGCACTTTCGATTCCTTTTAGGTTAGCCCCAGTTGTGGATGCTAAAAAAAAGTAATCATTAATCTCACCAAACTAAGAGACTGCTCATTTTTCTCGTCCACAATAGACGAATAAAACAACATTTGAATCACACTTCTACGATGTCTCGTTACTGAGATAGGACTATATTACTCAGAAAATTAATTGTACTCCCGAAAATGTTAATTCTTGATATATATATATTTCCTAGGTTTTATTCGGATAAAATAATTTATAATATCTAATTAGTAATAATAATAATATCTAATTAGTAATAATAATAATATCTAATTAGTAATAATAGTAATTATTATTATATATAATTTTATTACATATTGGTACTATTACTGACTCAATAGTATTAGTTTTAGCGAAATTACCGATTCCCATCACACATCTTCAAAGTATTTGAGTAACTTTATGAATGATGTGCATTTCTAAAATTTATGCGTGTCCAAAATCAGTTAGCATAAATCTCCAATGTTTTTCGGTTGAACTCTTCGTCAATTTGTATCTTATATTGTAAGAGTTATTTATAGTTTTACGTGTATGTTAATACAGAGAAATTTCTTTCATTTTAAGCATTTGAAAGTGTTAGGTACGTCCTAATGTCACCAGCGTTTTCAATTACTTGACGTGATTTTGGAATCAATTTTTTTCACGTTAATCCATCATAGAAATGTATGGATATCTAATAACACTATATGATGTGCCTGGTAATACATAAAAAGTGACGTAAAAATGCCTCACGAGCAGACATTTTGATATATAAAAACATATTTGACAAGCTGCCTTTGTCTTCTCTTAGTATTATGTCTTCTCTTAGTATTACAAAGAGTTAAAGTGTAACAACAAGAATTCCCATGCGAACCCGGAGTAGGGCGCTACTATAAAATGCTAATTCAATAATCACTTTAAAATTCAGTTTGTTCTCAATAACTTCCCCAGAGGAAGTTTTTTCCTGATCCAAATAAGAAATGATTTTATTCGATTTCATTACAAGGATATTGTTTAAAATAAAATATTGATTTAATTGATACCATCTCGTCCTACGATAATTAGTTTGAATTATGCACTCTGGTGGGTATTTCGTCGTCATGAACACAGTGACATGTTTCGATTTGGTGCCTAACGCTGTAGCACTGAGAGAGTTGATTTTTATTGTTTCAACACAGCGTTTTTTATCGATCGGCCAATTGATTAAAGTGCAACATAAGAATTCTCTGTGTTTGTCTATGCTTTGAATGGCAACTCAACCTTAAAAGACGATAGAATATCATCTAGAGAACGGGACGACGTAGAGATGTGATTCAAATAGTGTTTTATTCGTCTATCTCATATGAGAAAGTGGGATTTATGGGACTATCGCTTAATAATGTAAGATTAATGGTTATTTTGTAGCAATATGTACTAGAACTATGAACTTGTGAATAAAGGGAAAAAAAGACCGCAACAGATAAGGAAAGGTGGGACTACCTGTTACTGACCCTTCGAAGGGTATCTTCCTCGACGCAGATAAAGGGATATGGGGTTTGCTCACACATTTTGTCGTGTGGGGTTATGTCGCTGTAAGTATTTGTCACACATCCGAAATTTTTGACTTATGTTGCGTTTGAATTGTAGAGTCTAGCTAAGAATGGATTTTTCTGCATTCCAATTTTAAGGATGTGAATTATGGTGATGTGATTTTCCCATATTTTCGTATTTTCACTCCAATTTACGAAATAATTGAGGTATTACAAGAAGTAAAAGATTTCATCGTTCTGTCATTGTTTATTGATGCAAAAGGTCTTTTCGGCCTCATGGCGGCCTTCTGTGCTGGGTTCTTTGGCAAGAGGTGACTGAGAAGCTTTGTAAAGTGAAAACAAAATCTCCCAGACAACACCGGGTTACTTCAACTAGCATTAAATAGTACAATTCATTGTAAAACTGTAGATCATTTTATAATATTCTTACGACCATTTAGAGACATTACTTTGTTCTACGTTTCTCCACAAAAAAACATTTCTCATTGTTTAAAATTACGATCGAACACCGAAAATTTAAAAATACATAGGAATTTTTAACGTGGTCATTTTTGTTGATAGTTTTATGTCAGTTAAAGTCAACATTAAACAATGTCATATGACATATGTATCTAAGTATTGTAAATTTATTTAGAGAGTACCTGGTGAAGACTCACGAGTCAAAACGTTGTAATAAAAACATTAAGAAAAAACTAAATAATAGTCTAAGAATATTTTTCAGGAATATGGAAAAGATTAGCACTTAGATCGTGCTGTCATATGATTTAGCAAAACATCGAATTGATAGATGTAACTGACAAGAAAAAGGTTCTGCTCGAAATGCTACGATTGTTTTAATACAAAATGTCGAATCCAACATTTTTTTGAAAGATTCCAAAACTTTTCTCATGAGGGAAACGGGATTGTGCAACGATACAGTTCAAATGTTTTTGGAATTCCGTAAACTGCTAACAGTTTTGGGTGATAGAAACCATTTCAAAAAGAAGTTTGCATTGTTATTATAATTATTCAAAGAGTGTATAAATGCTATTAATTATAATAACATTTAATTAATAAAGTTATAATAATAATATATAATAAAGTTGTAGATAACTTTTATACAAAACAAATCAATATTATTAAATAAAAATTTTCACACTATTGCAAATATTTGTATGGCAGTTATTTATTTGCCTCAAATGTTGTGCGTGAATAAGAATTGAAGAATAATGTTCCTTAAACGATTTCGATGGGGACATATACCTGAGATCTCTCAAAGCATTATAAGGGTTCGAGAGATACGTACGGAGGAAAAGTCTTGGAAGGGCCTCGCTATTGTTCAAAGCGCAGATACGTTTGCTCTCGTCAGAATCGTGTTTAACCACTTCTTCATATCAGAAACTCTGAAAACCATGGATTCGACGCAAATCATTCCTTTGCAATTATCATATTCTGTCATCTCTTACTCTTCTCCTCTTAAATGTACAACGGGTGTCTTAATCCTACAGCTAATGAATTGAAACTTAAGGTGGGACTAGCACTCTAAGTTAGTCAAATCACCGACTTGTCATCTCAGTGACGCCGAAAACTGAATTCATCAGTAATATACGTAATTTATTATAATATTTACATGTCATTCCTTTCCCTAGGGGTGTATGGAGGTTGATCGTGAACTTGTGTCATTGGAAGAGTCATTTTGCGTTTCAGCAACCTCGAAAACCATGGTCTCAACATTAATATCGGTCATTTTCGTTTATTTTTACATTTCATCCCCTTTCCACCCCTTCCCAAAGAGTGTATTTTCTTTCATAGAGGGTGATCGTGGACTTACGTGAAAATGTGGATGTTGGTATTAGTGTAAGCGGTCTAAAAATGATATATGCGACACCAATATTTTCCATAATATTACATGCCACTTTATTCCCATCCTTTACCCGAGGGGTAGTAGGGGTGTACTATCCACCATGCGTATTGTTTGTGCGGCAAGATGCATAGTGACTGGTGCGGCACCGGGGGTGTCACTATGTATCTCAGCAGTTCCGAAAACTACGATTTCAAAATGATTAATTAATTAAGTAATTAAAAACGGTGTTTCCATAATTTTTACTTCCCACCGTATAATCTACTTGGTGATAAGAGTGTATTTTCACCCATGGGAACTAATCATGAACTTAGAGCCTCACCCATTGCTGCTTATTATTCTCAACGGCCCTCAAAAACATGTATTCAGTATTATTATCGGAATTATCATTTTTTCATGACACCCCCTCCATAAGGATGCTAGAGGTGTTTTACCCCCACTATGTTTATTGCCGTATAGTCAGTCATCTGTGTACCAAGTTTGGTTAAAATTGCTCCAGGCATTCTGGAGTTTTGGTGGACTATACACACATACATAAATTTTTATAGAGAGAGATTATGAAGTTTTTTAAAAATTATTACCGCCATTTGAATTTATAGAATATCCTGTGACACTCTTGCAATAAATACAAAACGGATGACACCCCAATTATCAAAATAAGGGCGACACCATAGTGGATCATCTATATTTACATACATAGAGTTTTAAATACATCACCCTTCCCTTGCTTCACAGTAGTCGGGTAAAAATAGTCTTCGAATTATCTGTGTGCAGATATACCGCAAATATCTAACACATTACTCGCAAGTATAGCGTTAATGAATTTTTTTTTCTTCTTTCCTCAAGGGTGTGCTATGAACACTGCGTCCCTTAACTCACGATGACGTCAACTCCTCTATGTCGAAAATAAGATTTGAGCGTGAGTGCGTGATTTTTCTGTATAGTCGCTTCATATGTAAAGATGTATCCAAAACCTGTTGTCTTCATATCGTTCTTATGTTGACTTTACAAAAATTATTGATGCAGATGCTTGTTGTTTCAGTGTCCTTATTATGTTATGATTATATTGGTCGAATGCAGTAAAGTTTAATGTATATACAAACGAATAACGCGGGAGTTGAGTGTAAATGCTACGAGCAATATAGATTTGCTTCGAGCTACAATATAAAGAAATTGCAATTTCTTATGGAGAAAAGTAAAACACTGGAGTTTTTGGACTTGAAATTTTGGGTACTTGAATCCTGGTCTTCCAGGGATACGAAATGGTGTGTTGAGTGATGTTGTTTTCCCTACAACGTTGCTTGAGATGAAATCCCTTTGTTTGTAATGTGAGGAATAAATACTTCTTGATTGAAATCCTACCAATAATCTCCAATTGTTTCGCTGTTGGAGGCTTGGTCCTCGAGATGACCCATTTTCTCTCGTCAGTGAGTGTGCTTCTGGTTTCGTTGACAGGCGTGTTTGTAAATGACGTCGATGTGCTGCTGCTTTGAGGTGCTCTGCTTAGTTACTCAGATGATAGCGTTCTCGTCATCCCCGCAGAGACTCAGCACCAGATCTCAGTCTGGTCCATCTCATCAACGTAAACAATTAGCGATCATTCATCAGTTTACTTTCACGCCACAATTACAGTACGAACAAGACTAGTATTTGATACAGTTCTTTACTGAGTTGTGTGAGTAAGCACTTCAAAGTATTATTTTACACAAAACTAGCCAAGCCTTCCCGGCTATGCAAGGAAGTTTTATGTTATTATACAGTTTACCTTTCGTTTAATTGAGCGTAGTCAAAATATAACATATTTATTACAAATACTACACAAATGATAATAAATTCGTAAGAAATAGCGAAACTTTAAAAAATCACATTTCACGCACAGTAACCCCCTTAAAATTGTAATTTCGTAAATTCCTTTTTAGTAAGCTTTTAAATACAAAGGAAACCCAGCAAAAGTTTAAGATTCTTCCTTTCATAAAATAGTTTTCTCTCTGCATCAGAGAAATTACAAATATTTTCACTCCTTTTCACGCACTAAAAGTGAAGTATAAATACTTCCAGAAATCAAGTTTTAAGATGTTTGATTTAACAACATTTACATAAAAAACTTGATATCTCTTTCATTCTTTCAAATATAGTGAAATTAACACAATAACAATTTTGTTGTTGTATTGACATCAGCGGTTATTTTAAATTCAACCGGATGAGCTGATTTTAAATCGTTGGTTAGTTCTCTCTCTCTCCCCCTCCCCCCTCTCTCTTTTGAAATATTTTTCAACGATTCCATATTTTTCATTTTATTTTATGGAAAATTTCATATTTCATTTTACTATTATGATTTTTTATGAAAAATAAAAAAGAATAATTGCAACCCACATGAACATAATAGATAATTTGATCAAAGAAACAATTTGGAGTATTTTTTAGTATTTGACTACAGCGGTGGTAGCGTCTTCCACGATACCGCTGAGCGGTAGAGGGCGGTTCAAAACCTGCTCGGTCGAAGTAGGTGAGGTTTTCAATTCAAGGCAAATGGGCTTTATTTTAACAAAAAAATTTCAATATATATGGCGAGGCTTAATATCCGTTCACCTAATAGAGACCCTAAAATGTACCGTGGAAATGTACATACTATATCCTAGTATTCACTCTTAATGAACTGAATCTGTAACTAAAATTAGAGGTGTTCAAATATTTCGATTATTTGGTAGGTAAATGATATCAGTAGCGGGAAAATAAATTAATAAGTGTTAATAAGTTGTAATAAGAAATGTTTTTACTGTCATGGCTATTTTTTAATATTAATTTTAATTTTTAATCTCAGCTATTGTTGTATATACTTAAATGACTGTTTCGTTCATTGTGCACCGTTGGGAACCACGGAAAACCAACGGTAAGGGCAAGCGCGCGAAGCATAAAAAGAATCTGGTTGGTAATTGGAAACCTGTAACAGAACAAAAAGAATTCGGCGGCAGAATCAAATAAATTCGTAGAAAGAATACATACTTATCTGCAGGGCAAGTAACATATTCATACATACCGACATACCCAAATAAATCTTGTTTACATATTTACCTACATATACGTACATGTACCCATGTCCGCACATGTACACATTTTTAAATCAATAAAAACAGACTAAAATAGAATACTAATATTACTACTACTATCACTTATAATAATAATAATAATAACAATAATAATAATTTAAACAAATTTAAATTAACTGTGTTCATTCTGGTCAATCTCCTTCATCAGTTCCACCTCCCTCTTTTTTCGAACCATGCTCAGAAACTTGCCAGGAAGTAAAGTAATGAAGATTCTATTATCTCGCATTATTTCAAAAGCTAGAGTGTAATTTCTTGTTTTACGATTGAATCCCCCCTTAAGAAGCCACTTTTTTCACCTCTTTCAGTGTTAACGTAATTTAGCAGAATGTGGACCCAGTCTTCTTGTTCTGCGCTTAAAGGGCATTGCGAATCTCGATGCCACCTCAATTTCCTTAATTTCCATCCCCCAAGTCGAAACCAAGCGTAACCTGCTCTTGCTACCTTGTTTAATTTGTCTATGTACGGTTTTCGCCCCCAGTCTCCTGCCACAATATTCTGTACGATTAGTGACCTCTTTTCCTGTCTCTCAGCCGTTATGTTTTGTTTCTCTATGTCTTCAAGACTCTGAATAATTAATTCATAATCAAATCTCACCGGAGCTGTCTGCCACAAGTATCCTAGACCGGCAGTTTCTATTATAGTTCTAATTTTTTGACCCCACCCATCGTTACACGTTAACTCGTAGCAATCGTATATATTGTTGTTCCCTTCCCCATATCTTAATGAAACCCAATATTTAATGGCCCTCATCTTAATTTTTACTTCTAACGGTAAAACTCCGAATTCCTAAAGAATACCGGGTTACGTTCTTGCTTACTTTGACACCTAGATAAGTGTAATCTTTAACTTTCTCGAGAGGTTGACGTTTGTAATTCCAAATTTCATTTTTACTAAACATCCATCCGTTTTTAAATACCACGAATTTGGTTTTATGTATGTATATATGTAGAGACATTTTATTACAGAACAGCTCCAACGTATCTAGACCTATCTGAAGTCCCGACGGAGTTGTAGAGAATAGAACAAGATCATCCGCAAATAGCAACCCCGGTGTCTGTTTCTGTTCGGGAGGAACATCTATTGTTGGGGCATCGGTGGATGCCTCACATAAGTTTTCTATTATGTCGTTAATAAATAATACAAATAACAACGGATAGAGAACACATCCTTGCTTTACTCCCTGAGTTACTTGAAAAGTCGGAGTTAGAGTAGTATTATTTGTATTAACACATGCAATGTCAAAGAAATGTAAAGCTTGCAAAGTACGTAGGAATTTTTTTGACACTCCCTTGTCCGCTTATATACACCTGAGGATGTCTCTGTTCAGTGTCGAAAGCTTTCTCAAAATCTACGAACACGCTGTACAGCTTTCCGCGTTTCTTTCGAGTTTCTCTTGTGGCTAACGTGTTTAAAATATATAGATTATTTGTGAAGTTTTCACCTGGGGTACCTCTCTCCTACTAAAGACAAATATCGGTACGATACCATAACTTCCCTGACAACCTAACATTTCTCCTTCCCAATACTCTCACCCAAGTAACGGTTAGTTGGAAGAGTGGGCCAAGTAAACCTCGCCATAAATAAAACTACAATATAATAGGAATATAAAGAAAATACAAGAAAACAATAGTAATTCGGAATGGACAGTTGAATGAAATTATTTGAGTTCTAATCTGGCAAGAAGTTGCGTTGTATTTTTTAGGTTTGAGTAATTTTTTAGGTAATCTCGTTTCATAGTTATTGCGCCATCATATTTTCCTCACATCACTCCTGATAATGCGACTCCATTATTTTGATGTCGTGATGGAACTTCATCTCCTAATTCAACACTAACATCCCCAAGGTGACTATCCAGAAAACCTATTTTTACACTTGTTGGATACAAAATCACGGGAAACCATTAGTTTTTTGGCTTTCTTTCTTCCAGACAGGTACTTCAGATCTTTATGGAGTCTTTCCCGTGATTGACCCTTAAAAGGCATTGTTAGACTTTTATGCTTTTCTGTTGTCCAAGAAGGAAGTTATTTTTTATCTTTTTCCATATCTATACAGATATGCTCATAACAACCAACTTTTTTTTAAATTTCATTCTATGACGATAATATTCCGGCTATGAGACTGCTCTTCCATCTAACCGTGATATGTGTGAGGGAATTGGGAAGGAGTGATATTGGGCCATCGGTGAATTTGTGGTTCAGATCCGACATTTGTCTGGATGAGAGAAACCGCCGCTGGAAACCTCTTGAAATTGGTTTGAACCCACGCTCTATCGTTTAGCGGTATGATGGAAGCGAAGAGGCTACCACCAGACTCCCGCTGTCGGTATAATCTGTCCAGACATCAACTCAATGTCATTATTGTGTTGTCTCAAATTTTAGTAAGTGACTAACTGGATTTGATTAAAAATTATACATTGTACGGTCCTGGAATCTTAAAAAGACCCACGAAAGTATTTCAAGTCCCGCGCTCTTAGCAGTTTGGAATTGTTAGGTTTGCAACGCCACTCTCCTGCGACGCGGGCAAAAGCTCCTCACCTTCGTTCGACCAATCGTAGGCAAACTTGAAACTGCTTCCATATTTGGCCGACCAAGAGAAGACGAGTACTGGTGAATATATCCCTATTAAGTCGTAAGGGGAGAAAATGTTTTATTACGCCGCTATTAAAGAAATATTTCGTAATTTTTTATTATACACGTCTTGGACTTCCATTACAAAAATATTCTTTATATTCTTAACTTCAATAAACTTTATTATTCTCTGTATTAAAATGACATCTCATGTTGTTGTCTCACAACGCCGTCCTAGTAAATAAAAAACAAATTAAACTTCTCCATGAAAAGATTTGCTTCTTACTGTAAAAAGCATTGTTTTTATCATAGATTTTGGATATCATCGCAAGTTATCGTATGGATTTAAAAAAATTCGAATCAGGAATTACATATAAATATTTCTATAATTTCTGAACTTCATACAGTGGCGTAAAGAACTTAAAGCTCATTGGCATGAAGTGTTGTGTATTGTCTATCGTAATTTTACATAATTTGCAATTCTTTTATACTATTCTTGTATGTCAATCTGAATTCTAGTGATATTAATGAAGAATAAATAAATTACATCTACTAGAAATATATTGATCCCAGATATACCCCTTTGGCTGTAATAGTGCAACATAAAACAACATGCTCAGAGAGTAATATTACAAAAAACTTTGTTTAGATATCAATAAATACAACAACAAAATCACTTCTATTAAGATATTCGAATGAAATTGAGTTTTATTCACACAGATTGACTAAGTTAATCACACAATAAAACATCGCATTTCATACATGGGAAATTTAAGTACTTTACCAAAAGAAGAAAAATATTCCAGAATAAAGTATAGAATAAAATTTAATACTGCATTTAATTGAGTATCACTCATTCTCTCTGATATCAATTTAATCATTTTCTCTGATTTCCTTCTTTTCTTTACCTTTCATAATTTCTTTCTTTTCTTCTTTCTTTTTTCTCTTTCTTACCTTCCTTCTTTCCTTCATTCCTTCATTCCTTCTTTCCTTCCTACTTTCTTTTCATCCTTCCTTTCTTCTTTCCATCTTTCTTTCCGTCCTTCTTTCTTTCTCACCTTTTTTCTATTTCCTTTATTTCGTTCTTTCTTTCTTTCTTATTTTCCTTCCTGTACACTTATATAAATTCAGGGAAATTAATTATCATTCATTCACATTAATTTCAAAAGAGTACCACTTCTATTCTTCACAATTACAGAATTCATTTGATACATATATAATAATAATATTAATAATAATAATAATAATAACAACTCGTTCTTCATTTAAAATGTTAGCATCGATATTCAGTATTAATTGTTGATTTCAATAGCAGGGGACGAACATGGTAATTTAGATGCATTCTTTACGAGTATATAACTTTTTACGAACCAACATGGATATTTGTATTTGTGAAGATAAACGTATTATTTAGACATTAAGAATAATATTTACAGTAAATTTAAACAGCAGCGACGCAGTTGACAAGATACATAGAAATTTAAATACAAAGTTATTGTAACTATTTGGTCTCAGCATTCCAGATTCAGGGTCATATTTTAAGAACTTGTTATTTTAAATCTAGAAATCTCCTCTAAGGAGCATAATTTTTTACCATCAATACAATAGAGATTTCGTATTTTCAGGAGGCGTTGAACAAAAGTATGAAATTATACGAATGAGGTGTTTCATTGGAATATTTATGTGACTTATGCGAGGTATTTAAATGGCGTTCTATTTTTTGCTGCCTTTTAAAATACAAATTTAGATCGCAGAAGGGTTCATCCCGAACAAACCACGGAGACGCGAATGACACGTCACTTTTGTTTAACAAATAGAAGGTAGAATTAAAGAAGCCTTTATATTTGGTGGTCTAATGGTAGAGCAGAAACAACTAAGAGATTCGTAATAAAACTCGCGGAGATAATTATTGAATTATATTATTATTAGTGGAATATTTTTTAGCTTTTAGTCACACACATTTCAAAGTTTTTATAGCAAGTAATACTTATAAAGACAAAAAGCTTAATTTCTCCTTGAAATTCAATCAGTTCGCAGTCATGTAGTCTCAATATGACATGCCATGGAATGGAATATGTTAGAAATTATAGTATTGTGTAACAGAATGATGAATAATGCAGAAAAATCGCTATTGTTCCACGATACAATGTGAATTACATCGTAAGAATCCAATCTCACAAATTTGCTAGTCGAGCCGTAAGTTTACTAAATATTTAAGTTTAAGCTTGTTTCTTGAGAAATCTCTTTAGTCAAGTCAAACTGTCTCCTTGTAGACCCCAAAGGTACCCATGGCATAAAAAAATAAAAGCATATTCGCATCAATTAAGATGTGTTGTTTGTTGTAGATGTGTTCTTCGAAGATTTTATATTGTTTGCACTTATTGCTTAATAGCAAGATACATAACAAAAATATTAGATTACGAACAAACAAGTTTGAAACGAAACGGATATTAAAACACACTCACAAATTGGAAAGCACTGATATATCCATAGGAGGTATTAATTCAAACACAATATTTAGACGCATTTAACTTATAAAATCCTATTCTCAAACTCAATAATGTTATTAAGTGTAGTTTTGATCTAAACAATCACAATTAAAAAACCACATTAGTTTTATTTCAATTTCAGAATTTTTTGCTGGAATTATGCTGGTCACCAAAGATGAAACTTTCATTATTTAATTCAGTAGGATTTCATATTCTATAACCTGAAATAACTCGACTTTAGAATGCATCGATCGAGAAGACAAACATAATTATGGAGAGAGATCGCAATGACAAATTTACTATCAGTCATTTGTTATATTCGTTTAGAAATATTATGTTTCAACACTCTCAATATTAGATCCCACTCTAAACCATATACCTTATCGATTTTCGGCCAGAATGTTAAAATACACTTTTTAAATTATAATTACGAATAGTTTCATATTAGTAAGTGATAGGGTTGGTTGTCCTTGTAGGTTTCATTCAAAGGCTCACATGGCGACTAATACACGTCTCTATTGCAAAATCAGCAATATCAGATTTAAGTGTATCTAAAGAGGGAATTGGAAGAGCCACATTACAAAGTGTGAATAAAGTACAGTTACGCGAGACTATTGTATAAAACAAACTTAATACTTGAGGAAGCTAGATTGTATTAAAATAATAAAATATTATAAAACGGTGCACAATTTCGATTTTCTTAGCATAGTATGTTTCGATTCTTTCAACACGTTAAACAAAAATAAAAGTAATGCGAAGAAGTTCGAATATATCAGATGATAGGGGAATGAACTGCGAAAGCTTATTATCTGCTTAGATACCAACAAAGTTGGTGCGATGATGCGTTATGCGACGTTGCCCAATAACACATTTAGATTTTCTCAGCATAGTGAGAGCTTTCATTAATATATCGTTTTTATCACCTCATACAGACATTAGCAAAATTATAATTGAATTCGCTTTCAAAAATATTTTCTCGTATATCACCTGAGATTGAACCAGTGACTTATAGATCTTATCATTCGTGGTAGGGCTTCGTTCTTCTGAGCCATGTCTCCCATGCAGTTGGGAGGGCCAGTACACTTCATATTAGTTCATTTTACATTCATAAATTATTATATTCATTATATCAAAGTATTCTTTGGAAAAAAATTCGTCAATCCGTAGAAAAATATACAAAAATCTGCATTTTTCTTTGTATAGTTATTTGTTGAAATTATTTCTTTCATCTACGACTGTAAGTAAAAATGTTTGCAATACCTTATCTTATCTGATCAGACGACCTCGTGTTAGTCAGTGGAGTGGGAACTTGACTTACAAGAGCTTAACAAAGTGAACCTTGCGCAGTATTCTACTGCCATGTCTCATCACGAGCACTCCGTTAGGAAAAAGGTGATTGCGTTGGTAGAAAGTGCCAATTTCAGTGCCTCGGCAGCTGGAAGGCAATATGGAGTAAGTCGGATAACTGCTTGTAAGTGGTTTCAACAATATCGTGAAACTGGGGAGGTTGGAAGGCGTGCTGGTACTGGATTGTGGCGAGTGTCTACCGAAGCTCAGGTCGCTGTTTTGGTGAACCAGGCTAAGGAGAATCCTTTCCGCTCTTCAGAACAGTTAAGGCGCCTGTCTAATTTCCCTGGTTGCGCGAGAACTGTTAGAAACCTTCTGAGATAATGGACTCCGATCTAGGAGGGCAGCGACAAAGGAGGCGCTTTCCGAGGAACATAGAGTGTACAGGTTAGCATTTGCCGAGGAAAACATTAATCGTAATTGGGGAAACGCGATTTTCTCAGACGATAATGTTTTTTCCTCTGCAAATGACGGACCCATGCGCGTATATCGACTTCGTGGAACCCGACATTGTCCTGAGTATGTGAGATAGAGTGCACGATTAGGACGCGTATCTGTGGCGTGTTGGGGCTGGATACGTTTTCGCGGTGTAGGCGTTCTTCACAGAATACAAGGTCGTCTTGATGGGCATCAGTATCTCCATATCTTGCGAGACATTATGATCCGTTCGGTGCGGCAATTGTATCCTGCTGAAGAACTATTTTTTCAGCATGATAATTCATCTGTCCACACGTCTCGTTTGGTGCAGGAATGGATTGCAGGGCATGAGGAAGTGAAAATTCTCCACTGGCCCCCGCATACCCCTGACCTCAACCCAATTGAAAACGTGTGGGCGGAGACGAAGCGTGCCATGCCGAAAATTGGCCTGATTCACCTCCCACTGATGCACTCTGGGATGTTGTATGTGAAGCGTGGGATGAAATTGCCAACAGCACGACTTATGCGTCAACCTTAGTTAACTCAATCCCTAGACGCTTGCAAGACGTGGTAGGCTATGACGGGTATTAGACTGGTTATTAAGTGAACAAAACAGCCCTTTTAAGGGTTCAATAAAGAACAACAAAGAAATCCACAACTTAGAGAGCATTGAATACTTTGCGTAGATGTTTAGTCTTCTAAGTAAAAGTTTTGAAAGTAAAAAAAAATATAAAGTAAAAAATAACAGTGGATTTCAACCAGGTAAATTCACTTCAAATTTCCATCTAGCGACCACTTTAGCAATGTGCCAAACAGCCTGTGTAAAACTTATCGTTCTTACTTCTCGATTCCATGAGTTTAAATTATAAGATCTTTTGAATTATATGAAAGTCATTTTTGTTAAATAAAAGTATATTTGACCCGTCCTTTAACGGTTATTATCATTAAAGTAATGTGGCTATTATTAATTTTGTTGTTCATATTACCGCGTCAATTTTTTTTTGGATACGCTGAAATCAAACTGAATCATTCATTCCTATAGTCTAAAATATTCGAATGCGGCTGGCTACCTTCTTCACTGTCACCACTTCTTCGTTCAGAGACGTCTTGATCCATAGTTGTTTCGTGAAAAATCACCATTCGCTCACACTAACATCCTTAATTCGAGACCGGAATGATTCACGTACTGGATAACTCTTTGAGAAAACATGGAATTATTCCATATTTTGGTACGAACTTCTCAACTTGTGATCTGGTGCTATACGTTCCTGGTGTGTTTTGTTTCTATTATTAATATTATTATCATCAACAGAATGTGTGTTTAGCCCCTATAAAAATTTAGATATGTTTTAGAAATGTTCATTGTATCAACAATAGTAGTAGTCACTGTCCACTATGTCTAGTTCTTTACATGTGATGTAACTTTGGAAGAGGATAACAACTGTAGGTAAAGACAAAGGTGAAATTCGTGGCAAGCTTGAAGAGTATTAAAGTTCATGATGCATCTAAGAAAAAATCTTGCGTGCAGTTTCTTTCTGCATAGTCATTTTGTATGCAAACTAGTGACAGAAATTGGGTTTTTTCTACTTTATTTGGTCTTTGAGGGGAAGTGTGTTCCTGACTTTTGAGTAGTTGCCCATATTCACTGAGCAATATTCTACGTGTATGAGCATAATTTTATTCGTCGAATGTGGGGAAATTTTATTTATGTGGTTGACAACGTGTGACTGAATTTGTGGTTTAAATTAGCGCATGGAATAAACAAACATTTATAAATTTCCGAGTTGAAAGCTTAAGATTACCAAAGCTTAAAAATTAGAGCTATGTTTTCAGGTCAAGATGGCTCTATTCCGTGGTGCAAATCCGTTTCATTTCTCTCTAGACTCATTAATTTTCTAATATTGCGATGCGCGTGGTTCCTCATGAGTAATGCGCGCGACCGCACGAAGGACATGGCTTCTGAAAACATCTTTGTGCTACGCTCTCAAGAGCCTTGGTGTCTTGGACTCTGGCTTTTTCCTTTGACTGCCAAAGAAAAAGGAGAATGTCTGACGCAAGCGATGCTGAATGAATGTTAAAACAAGAAATGGTGTAAAACATTGCTGTGAGGAAGTTAACGAATTTTTTAGCCTTGTGATGGAAATTGCTGAAATGACGATTCCCAAAGTGGGAACCCTTACTATTTATTGGATACAATAGAAATTAATTTGCTATTCGACTATAAATATATTTTTAAATCTTATTTCAAACATCTTGTGAAGTTTATTGTATCCGCATTCGTGGCAAAACGTTCGGGAATTTATGACCACCGTTGAATATTTTGTAGATTTAGTTTACTGTTTGTCATTAATTTAAATACATCGTGGTGACAATATTGTAGATGATTGACATTTTAAAATGTCATGAGAATTGTCTGATACATCGTGAAAAACAAATAACTTCTATTGATTCGTTTATATTTTTTGAACAAAGAAATTTTGAAGAAGGTTTATTATCCCGACTGTTTTGTTTTTGCATATTGTAGCTGCTGTTCAAGCTGATTTCACTCTTAACTCCGAGTGAAATTCCAACTCAATACTAAGATTCAACTCGTGCATGTACTGAAATATCAACATATCGTAGAGTGAAAATACACTCAACCTTTTTTTTCATTTATTATAGTCACTATCAATTGTGACTACCCTGCCTACGATAAAATCATTACAGATGTCTGTATGTTCTATATGGTTCTTCTGTCTGCACCGTTTGCTGAATGTTTCGTAAACCGTCTCTAACGATATAACGAAAATCCAAAATTCGAGTGAAATTTTCGGACGAAAAAATGGTCTCAAGGGATGTCGAACCTGCTACCTTGCATTTACGGTTTTAGCCACAGAGAACTACGATAATGGTCACGCTGTTTTTTTCTTCAAGATTATCCTTGCGCTTAAAATTATAAGTTGAAATAAAACGTCTTTGTTATTTAGTGTAGAAGTGAAATATGCAACACATTTCATTAAATTTCAATGAAAATTATCATGAACATTTCAGATAGATAAGCGCCTGGATTGTGGTAGAACTGCTGAATTTTTTTTATTTATGTAGCAAGTGTACATGCGAGCCGATACGTGATGAGGGATCTTTGTAAATCTCAGAAATGATATTTTAATTTATTTTCACAAATATGAAAGGAAATATATAAATATTATTTTCGTGAGTATTACAAAAATTGGCATACAATTTATTTTTTCGAAAAAAACAATATTTCGTCTACCTTCTTGTAGAGAATGACCGATTGCCTGCATTAACTCTAAGAGGTTTAGCAACCTAACGACAACTGAATGATCGGCTCACGAATCGCATAGACACTCCGAAATACGAGTAATAATTTTAACCCCAACGGTTTGAGTATCTCAATTCAGTCTATTAGAGTGAAACCAAAAATTCTTTTCGTATGAGAGTGAAACAGAGTTCTTTAGGGTGAAAATAGGTTAGTATAATACTCGAAAAAAAATTAGGCTGTGTATGGGAATATTTATATAGTTTTAGATATAGATTATGGAGATAATTCTAAATTATAAATATGGGAAGTAAGATATATCAATGAAATACCAGTATTGCTTTACTATGTTAGAACCCTGCGTATGCTTCTCAGAATTTTTGTTGACTTGGATCGATATAAATAGTTAGTTCGAGACAAGTATCACTGTAATCGTGATTTTCATTGTTTTGTTTCTTTCACTAATCGATGGAATCAAAAGTGTAGAGATTAATGGTCCCCGAGAAGTATACAAATGAAAGGAAGATACCGATACAAATGTATTCGACAATACAGAGAATTTTATGTCTACGATATCATTTCAACTTGAGAGATTGAATCACTGGCAATTTTTTTATAATTCTGGATTATTTGTTTAACTATTATTGTTTGAACGAAATAATAGTTACTGTGGAGCATAGATTGCCCGAACATGTCAGGGATGCTTTGGATAATACAAAATTTGGATTATTAAAATTCACTGAAGAAAGATGCAATTACAATCAACCACGTTCGTTCAAAATGCAACTTACTTTATTTGAATGTACCCTATTGTACTGTAAAAAAAGAACAAAATATAAAGACATGTGTGCAGAATGTTCAAAGTTGACTTCCTCTTTATGGTAGCTAAATTTCTATTTCGTTAGTGCGGATTAGTCTTCGTGCGTTCTGGTGATGGTAACATCAATGTCGTTGCGATTGCTTTTGTGACTTTCATTTCTATTTTGCCGTTCGGATGATAGAACGTTCGGATAACTGATGTTCGGATAATCGACGCTATTCTGTGTATTCCTTTGTCTTTATTTCGAATATGCGTTCTGGCTTGAACTCGTTAAATTAATACTTCTTTCTTGGTACACGTTTAACACCTCTCTGGTTGAAAGAACTGTCTGAGAAGTCCTGGTGACGCCGTGGAAATGAGAAGACGAACTTGAGTTAAGGAAGAAGTAGTATCGCCACTTATTTACTCGCGCTTACTTCATCGCTTATGCAAGCGACGCAAAGGTCACCTCCTCCATCGCCTCAAATATCATCGTAGCGCGACGATGCATCGCCTTGCACTCCGCATGCAAGGAGCTTTCTATTCGCTTTTACCACAGCCATGCTTCTTACTAAGCCAAGAATAATGTACGGACATTGCCGTACTCACTACTTCTAATCACGAAAAGATATCTTGCAAATACCACTCGGGTGAGCTTCAACAACTGCTTACCACAACAACGCCTCAAGTCAGACCACCTTCGACACTATATTTCTCCTCAAAATTGCTTCCCAATTAGACCTGGGCTGTTCGGAAAGTGCTTACCAGACACATCTAATAAGTCCAATTGGCCAGTCATAGTTCAAAAACACCTTCTTGATAGCGTGCTGTCTAACTTTCAACACACATTATTTGTTTGCTGACGTTGAGAAAGCAAAAAAAAGTAGTAATTTCGTGAATAGGCACAACTCCAAATGATTGCGCTTAAATCAAATCTTATCTATGTTTAAAAAAAGCACGCAATTGAATTCAAACACTGTTGAACCTCCAATTTTAATGAACGTTCAGTACATACCAGAACTTTCACGATCGAGAAAACCGTTATTAAAACCACAAAGCAATATTTAACGATAGAAAATTAAAGGTGAAGAAGCTTTCAGTGGTTCTAGACAGCTCTGCAGACCCTGTCCACAGTATTTTATACAAATATTAGGGCATGAGAAAGCTGTTCGGGCGTGTCGCTTTGTTAACAGCTGACCGACTCAGCTATGTTTGCCCATCAGGTTCAAGCAGAATTCATGAATTGATGCGTCTCAATGGTAAGGCAATTGTTTTTTGAAATACATGTCAGCTACTGTGCCGACAGTTTATCTGCGCGCATCGTCTTTGGTAGCAGTTTTCGGGCGAGAGGGGAAGCGGGGGTAGTTTTCTTGACTACTGCCGGAATTAAAAATAACGAATATCCTTCGTTTGCACTTGTATAAGTAGTCCACATGAAAGCCATATGTACGAAGTTAAGCTTATTTTATACTTCGTTGACCCATAAGTGGGCAAAAAACACATGGAAATGTTTGTGGTTAGACTAGTAGTCGGCTCACGCGCTGATGTCGCTTCGGCCGTGCCGATTTTCTCTGCATGTCGATTAAGAAAATTATTATATTGATATTATGATACAGCGCTCAAGTTTACAAAGCATTCGAATCAATACTCTAAATAATATATTTTTTTAAATATTGAAGTGTTTTGCAATGGTGTTCTAAAAATTCGAAATTATCAGTTCCAATGATTCTGTATGGAAAAATTGGACACCCCTGAGCTACTAACATTTTTAGTGCTCTGTCTTTGTCCTTGTAAAGTATTTTCACTCTTATTTTTTGGTATTTATTGTAATTCTACATTGAAACCCACGTAAGTTCATTTCTTGCTTTTCGTGTACACTTAGACCATTTATTTTGTGTTGCAAAAGGATGTAAGAGCAATTCAAAAATATTTTTAATTATTTTATTTTATTAATTTAATTTTATCATCCTTATGTTTAATCACTAAACACATTAAACATACCGAAAATAATATTGATATATTTTCTTCCATTCATTTTGTTGTTCGTGCGTAACAATAATTTCATTTCTAACAATAACAATCTAACAAACTAAATTCAAACAATAACATTTCTAACAATAAATGAACTTATTTCAGAATCACTCTTCAAACGGTTAATGAGCCCATCTAGTTATCCGTCTCATTACTAGTACGTTGTAAGTCGTTAATTCGGGGGTGCTTGCTCTTATGTATCATAACGACTATTGTTGCCAATTGTACTAGATGAAACAACGACAGAATAGAGTGTTACTCTTAAGTATATTATTTGGGGTGAGTGATAAAAGTTGCGATTCTCGCTCAACGACAAAAGATTTTGTGAAGCTTCCAGCAGTTTGTCCTTGACGGATTTAGTCTGGAAAGCCACCCCAATGGATGATGTGTCACCTCCGTTGCCAACGCTGACGCTGGTATATACTTATTTATAGTCAGATGCAGTGAAGATCCGCTTCCTCAGCTTCGTTTGCGCCTGAGGTCAAGGAAGGCTTGTTTGTGGTCATGACTCAATCCACGAATCAAAAACATCATTACAAGGACTCCAACTAGGCTGTAGTGCAAAGAGAAAAAAGTTTCTTATTTGTATTATTAATAAAAGCGTACCCGTCAAGAATTTAAAAGTTTTTTGTGATATTAAAATTCATCTATTGAGACATAAGATAAATAGATATAACTTTAAGATGCTAGGTTTGGAAAATGTGAATTTTGTACAAACATTTTTCTATTGTGAAACCAGGATTTCCTTGAAGTTTCATTAATTATGACGTAGGTACAGCAACAGGGACATTCTTTTGACAGGGAATCATACCTCATGAAACTTTAGAAACGTATCAAAATTTGATCGGACAGTAATGCATTTGTTCACAAAAGGTTTTGTCTTGTGTGGAAGAAAGTGATGTCTTAAGTTGCCTGAAATGCAGGTATTATTTGATGTGCAAATACTCTAATTTTCAATTCCTGCTAAAATTTATTTTTGGAACTTAGGAAATAAAACAATACGTATATTTGACACTTCACATTAAAAGAAAAAGAAAACAGTTATTCATAAACGGCCTTGTTAATACTAAAGAGAAGAGCTGAATAAATGTAAAGAAGACTGAACTATGTCGTTACTTGTTCATTGAATTTATTTAGAGACACTAAATGTATTTATTATTGTTTTTGAAATACTTATTATCTAGTGATTCTCCATAATCTAATTCATCGAAAATGATGAATAAAAATGTGGGATCATTTTTACTAGCTTTTATTTAACTTGACCTGTTAGTATGTTTGGGCCAAATCCTGCTACTGAATTTTCAACCAGTTCCCCCCAACCGATTGAGCTGAAATTTGGCACACATATACAAACCCGATAATAAAGCAATATGTCTAACTCAAAATCTTTTTTTAAGTCTTTTTATTTCGATTTTTTTCGGAATATCTCGCGGCGGATTTATTTCCTGGAAGCGTCCCTTGAAAAGCAATCCGTCTCTTCGAACGAATAATTATAACGAATTGCATACTTTTGCATTTTCATTGAAACTTCTTATCTTATCATTACGAACAGTGGAGCAACTTCAACTTCAAATGTTACGATCGCTACTCAAAAGGATGTTTATGTTATCGGAAGGTGTTTGACACTGACAATTTACTGTTATTTACTTAATTTAAATAAAAGTTGTGTTTAAATTTTTTTGAATATTGTGAACGAGCAAGATTATCACAACAAATAAATAAACAAATTCTAATTCTGAAAAGTATAAAATAACAAATAAAAAACCTTTTTTCAGTTTTTATTTACTCAATCGAATAAAATAAGTTTGGGTTTGTACTAAAGTAATGCAAGGCCAAATGCTAATACCTCCTTGAATATTTCACATGGTAGTTCCTAATAAAAATAAACGTACCTTCTATCTTTACCGCTGAAAATGATTTAATATTTTATGGTGAATTATTTGTTTTCAAAAATCTTGTCGTGCGAATTGCAAAAGAATGTACATACTTCGTCAAGTATTTTCTTACAAACCAATCGCAGTCCTAGGAAATTAATTGGTACCTACTTTCATGAATATTCCGCATAACAAGCGTTTTGGAGACAAATAATTCAACATAAAATTTTAAATAATTTTTGGCGATAAAGATAGAAAGTACGTTTATTTGTATTAGGATCTACTAATGTGTAATATGTATAGAGGTATTAGCATTTGGCATTGCGTCACCATAATAGAAACATTAACTTAGTTTATTCATTTAAGTATATCACGTAAATAAAAGCTTGATCTTAAAAATGTCTTTTGTTTATTATTTTTCATTTTATAGAATCTGAACTTTAAAAAAATTATGAATTTTAAAGCAAATGATAATGAGTGCCATTTTTCGTTTTAAAACTAAAACCATTCTTCAGTCAACGTAATTTTTTGAAATCAAAGGAAAGCCAACAGTTATTACAGTTGAAAAAAAAAACTCTTTGCCAAAACAATAACTTTTATTAGCCTTGATGATATTGCATTTCATTGGCCATTTGTTTTTCATTGTATTTAATCAACTTTCTTCGCTCGCTTGTGGTTTTAACCCCTGACCCTTTTCAGGGCGTCGCTCTAGGAAAGTTGTCTGAGAGTTTTAGCTCTTTGAGGCTTCGCCCAAACGGACTCCTAGTGTGGGTATATTCCAGGCATTGAGTGCTATGTGTCGTTGTAATGCACAATCAAATGCTTTCTCAAGGAGAAATTTCCTATTTTTACGTAATATAGTGTGCGGTGTGCAAATATAATTGTGACTGCGCGCACCTTTGAGTCAAAAGCTACACGGTAGGACAATTTTTATTACAGTTTGAAGGCATTATACATCCTAAATGTGTCTAAAAAAAGAGAGGTGCATGCGGTTTTATTATACAGATTATGATTATCAAAATTAAATATAAATAACAAGAAGTAACAAAATGATTAATTTACAGGAAAATGAATGTGATTCGGAAGTCTTTCGTCGCGAATGCACATCATGTGTTCTACTTGAGGTTCAGCTTTAATTCTACGCACGCTTTCTGCTGTTCCGCTTTAAGGAATTGAGGAAGCCCCATGTTTCGAGATGAATAATGCGAAAAGAAGACGAATTTCATGTCAGGTATCAAGTTTGCTGAACCTTTTTATATATGAAACTTCATTACCGGCATGTTCTTTCATTGCGGCACGTGCATGTACAGAGAAAACTCAAGTGAAATAAATTAAAAATTCAAGGACTTACTGTATTTGGCGTTGTTGTTGGTTCATTAAAAATATTTTAAATGTTAGAAATAAAATCTAAAGAATATCTGAAATTTTGGGTGTGGGGGCGACGATGCCTGCCAATAGTCTGCTGAACCTAGCGCCACGAAATGACTTTGTCCGACTCGGAGAAAAATAGAAGACATATTTAAATTATTTCTTTGAAGGAAATATCGGTGGTATTTTCCCCATATAGAACTGTACTATGTGTAATTTCAGAAATCTGGTTATTTCCCAGGATAAATTTCATCTCGATCAGTATGTGGTTTCTCAAAAAGAAACATTTTTTATTATACACGATATTTAAAAGAAAGTATCAAATATCTTTCTTAACAAATACACACCCGCTGTATCACACTAAGTGAATCTTTAACGAATGCTTTCTTATAGGACAAACAATTGTAGTTTGAGTGAATAAAACCCTCTAAAATTGCGTCACAGAGTGAGGTGCTCGAGCTTTTATTATGCGGATGTTATGTTCTTTTAAGTAAGATACAGGAGGCGAGTTACGTGAAGGAACCCGTGGTAGGTGCGCAGAAGTAAGATTCAATTGTTGACATGCGTGAACATCGCCCCCACCTCGCTAACCATCATAGTTTATACCAGTGATGGGCAAACTTCTTAAAGAGGGGGCCAAAGGAAAGGGAAAAAACTTTAGGCGGGCCAATATATTAAAACTATTTTTTTAAAATTATTATTATTAAATTTATTAAAAAATAAAATTTATTTAAAATATTTTATTAATTTATTAAAAAATAAAAATGATACATTTTACAAAATTCTTGTATTTTTGTGATACTAAGTCCTATTAATGACTGAAAGATTATGAAGGAGAATGTGATGAATGAAACTGTGACTGCAT
>NNCF01131218.1:291103-331929 GCA_002313205.1 Laupala kohalensis | reverse complement strand
GATCTCTAATTTTGGAACATTAAGAAACAACTGTTTGAGTTGTGTGTTACATTGTAATTCAATCAATTCAAGTTGCAAGTCCGATTTCACTGTTTCAGAGTTCACGTTAAAAGGCATACTGAAAATTTCAAATTCTTTTTCAATGACACTGAAGTCTTCAAATCTTCGTTCAAATTCACAATGGAGTCTTCGCAGACTATCTTCGTAACTCTTAAGCTTTTCCTTCATCACCGGGGCTATTGAATACAACCTCGGGAAGTAAGACAACATTCTTAGCAAGCTCATTTGCGAATAGAACAAGTAGTTTAAAACCTTTTAAATTGCCCCAGATATCATTAATCAATTGATTTTTACCTTGCGTCTTGACATTCAACTTGTTCATGTGGCAGAGAAGATCTTCTAGGATCACTATTTCGTCTTTCAGCGGCCAAACTCGCTCGAAGACGCGTCCTGCGCCAAGCCATCTTACTTTCGAGAAGTACAATATATCAGAGTACTCAGATTACATGGATTCTAGAAACTCCCGAAATTGTCTGTGAGCAGGTCCTCGAGATCGAATAGCATTAACCAGCTTCACAATAACGTGAAACACAGGTTTCATATCCAAAGCAGATTTACACAGGGTGTCTTGATGTATGATGCAATGTAGAAATATAACACTGTTATCTGGATATTTTTCATTAAAGATCTCAACAAATCCAGATTTTTTCCGTCATATTTTTCGCTCCATCTGTTGTTATACTACATATGCAATTTACAGGTACTTTCAAAGTTGAAATTCCTTCCATAAATTCATGAAAAATATCTAACCCTGTTGTAGTTCCCTTCAACCACCTCGTGCATGCTAGTTCCTCTGTAATACAGAAGTTTTCGTCAACATCTCTTATAAATAATAGCAAATGTGCAGTATCATTTATATCAGAGCTTTCATCCCAAGTAATTGAGCAGAATTTAAATTGGCCAATCTTTGATTCCAACTGTGATAATATGTTTTTATCTATTGCTTCAATTCTGGAAGTCACTGTTTTCCGAGATAAGCTTATTGTTTCAAAATCTTTTCTTTTGTCAGGACATAAAACATCGCAAACTTTGATCACGCAGTGTTTAACAAACTCTCCATCAGAGAGAGCTTTGTTACTTTTAGCAATATTGTATGCTACAGCATAACTTGCATGTGTAGCTGCTTGCTGAAAACTATTTCCTTTCTTAAAAATACTTTGCTGCCCTGATAGTTTTTTGTGTAGATCTTCTGCTTTTTGTTTTCTTTCTTCTACGGTCAAGGCTCTAATCTTGACATCGTTGTGCTCACAGTTGAAGTGTCGTGAAATGTTGAATTCTTTGTAGACTGCTACAGTTTTGTTGCAGATGAGACACAGTGGTTTATCCCTAAAAACTGTGAAAAAGTACTTCCAAGTCCGTTTATCTTTGAAAATACGGCACTCAGAATCAACTTTACGTTTCTTAGATAACATCTTAGGGCTAAAATTTTTCACAATATACAGAGTAAAACTAGTAAATCAACAACGCCAAGACAGGTCTGAATCAAGAAACGTGTTTCAATATCTAGCCGTGGAGGAGGGGGTAGCTACTGCGAGGAGGCTCCGTTGCCAGTTTTACTCTTCGCTACAAAGTTGCCTCTCACTCTTAACATAACATTCCAATATCTAGGATAAGTCAATAAATGTGTATGTCGTTACTGATATAAAACAAAAGAGAAGAAACAAAGAGGAAAATATTTATTTTTCTTATAGCCTGTATTCATTTTTATTCGTCAAATTAGGAATAATATCGCGCGGACCGGATATAACATTTTATATCATCACTGGTTTATACAGTAAGATGCGTGGAGAAGAGGATGGTTTCCCCCCTCCACAACGCGAAGAGTTTCTTTACTCACCTCGCCTCCTGAACGGTCTCGATGAACCTAATATGTTCTGAGAGAATTACAGATAAATAGCATTGCAAAATCATACACTAATGTTAAACTGGGAAAGAAATCAAGTACCTTATTTAGTATTTTAAAGTTGTGTATATATAGTACAATATCCGCGTTGACTGAAGTCAAGTTACCAACTATTCACGAAACTTGGAAATATACACCAAAGTAATTCTTATTAATTAATAGTTCATTCTACTGATCTTTTTCTGTTGGATGAGGACAATTATTTTGTGATTTTAAAACTTGTTAAAAAATTTAGATTGTCGTTTGATTCTTACTTTGACAAGGGTCGCATTGTCTTCAGTCGCCTGATGCGGCTACCATTTCCGTTGGAGCAGAATTTTCAGTTTTTTGTAATTTTTCTTGTAAGTGCCCCGTAAGGTAATCTTTACATCATTGCGGTCCTTTTTCCATTTGCTATGTTTTCGTACGTTTTTTTGCTTCGTTAAACCGGTACTTTTGCCGGAATGTCAAAACACGTACTCCCGCGAAATTTTCACCATATAAGCCCAAAGTAATATAAAGTCAAATAATTCTAAATTTTGTGCCGTGAGGGTATGCAAAATCATCGCCACTGGAGACCATTGGTTTCAAACTACAATTTAAAACATTTTTGGGGGGTACTTAAGCCTACTGGTCTCTCAGTACTGTAAAGCCTCACAATTCGGCCAAATCTTTGAGTGCTCTATTTCCGTATGTTGCACTCTTATGGATATCCAGGTTATCAAGAGGAGGAAAGTATTGTTTTATTGAACAATATGTACATTATTTATTTCCTATTCATGTATAATTGCTTTAATTTTCAACTACGTTTATTCAATTTAAAAATTATACATTTATAGTTATATTTTTTTCTGGAGGCACGGGAGAGTCCTTCGCAAGAATTTTGTTTCCTCGTTTTTATTATTCTTGTGAGAGTCAGATTAAACGCAGGGACATCACTTGTAAATATCTTCAACATTACCTGGTAGTGAAACGTCAAGCTTATCGATAATCAATTCTCGCACATTTTCACAAAAATTGCCGTTGTAATGGAGGCAGACTGGTAAATGTATACTTCCAGCCAACGCTTTTGGAACTAAAATATAATAATTTTTGAGGAGTGAAGGGACTCTATCTTCATAACGAATGAGACATTGGGGATGGGAGTGTGCCCCAAGTGCAAATGATGTTGATTTTCATTAATTACTCAAAACATTTTACGAAACCGAGTATTTATCGCATGAAACTATATTTTCATCTCTGTACACTATTAGAAAACAGAGTAAAGAGTATTTAAAACAGAGTAAAGAGTATTTAAAACAGAGTAAAGAGTATTTAAAACAGAGTAAAGAGTATTTAAAACAGAGTAAAGAGTATTTAAAACAGAGTAAAGAGTATTTAAAACAGAGTAAAGAGTATTTAAAACAGAGTAAAGAGTATTTAAAACAGAGTAAAGAGTATTTAAAACAGAGTAAAGAGTATTTAAAACAGAGTAAAGAGTATTTAAAACAGAGTAAAGAGTATTTAAAACAGAGTAAAGAGTATTTAAAACAGAGTAAAGAGTATTTAAAACAGAGTAAAGAGTATTTAAAACAGAGTAAAGAGTATTTAAAACAGAGTAAAGAGTATTTAAAACAGAGTAAAGAGTATTTAAAACAGAGTAAAGAGTATTTAAAACAGAGTAAAGAGTATTTAAAACAGAGTAAAGAGTATTTAAAACAGAGTAAAGAGTATTTAAAACAGAGTAAAGAGTATTTAAAACAGAGTAAAGAGTATTTAAAACAGAGTAAAGAGTATTTAAAACAGAGTAAAGAGTATTTAAAACAGAGTAAAGAGTATTTAAAACAGAGTAAAGAGTATTTAAAACAGAGTAAAGAGTATTAAAAACCCTATGAACATCGTTTATATTACCTAACATAACATGCATTGAATTACGTGAAATAAAGCTCACATAAGGACCGATTCACACTGAGCGATCCAGGGTATGTTACAAGATTAAATGACTTTCACGCCTCTAGATTTAAAACACGACTGACGCCACATGAAACAAAAAATCATCTTTTCGGAATTTTGTTTCTCCCCACAGGAGATCATAGCTGGAACAGTAGCAGTTCTGACATTTTACCATGTTTCTTACAAATCATGTTGAAGTTATTCAACAGGCCTTCTTTTTAAATCTACGCCTAATTTTAATGGTAATTTTTCCTTATGTATGTAATGTTAGAAGACAATAAAAACTTCAGAATGAAGCAATTTGGAGTAAATCTGGGTGAGTCCTGAAGGTCAGGCAACGAAAGGTCAATGCGACAAATATCACATAAATCTCTAACATTATTTATTCATACACCAGCTATTGCCCGGGATTTTTCTTAGACTAATCTTCTTTTACTCAGGAAATAATAAAATCTATCTATATTGAAAGATGAAAATACTTTTACGTACTGTTTTTTTAACATGTACAGCATCCTAATTTTTCAAATTCATAATAATACAATTTAATACAAAACTTGACTGTGTACACTACACCACATCGCGAGAGCAGGGCCGGTCGAATTTTCGCTTCCGAGGCATGTCGCGGCCACACCATTTCATTATATTATTGTAAAATATAAACTATTCGTGAAATTTTAGGATTTAAAAACATTCTTATCTTTTTCTAATGTACAAAAACATAATCCATTAAAATTGATGATTTATATTTTCCTTCTTAAATTTCTCTCTTAAATTGAAGTAGTTTAACAAATATATTTTAATGTTTTATCGATAATTTAGGATATTTTTTGTAGATAGACGTAGACTGTTGCGGACGTTTTTGTAGAACTCTTTGAGACAAATAATATTGTCATTCATAGCTGTCATCTATCTCTAACCGTTTAGGCCGCGTACGCAAATATAAACCTTTTTTTTTTTTCGATAATATCGATATTTATTGTCAAAAACCATTTCTATGTATCTTGTTGTATATTTTAAAAATTAAAGCTAGCTTATGTTCATCCTGGATTATCTCCTTGCCAAATTTAATGACGATCGTTACAGTGGTTTAATCGTGATCAGGTAGCAAACAGTCAGTAGTCAGTCGCGGCCGAGGACGGACGTGCCTATGCGTCACTGCGTTTACGTACTGTAGTGATGACGCAGGGATTTGCCGACTGCGATGAATGAAGAATACGAAGAGTATCGTTGTGTTGCGTGTAAAAAAGCGATAAAAACACAAGATAATTGGTGCAAAGCAAGTAGTTGCGTAAAGTTAATTTTTCACCCTGATTGTGCAGAAAAACAAGAAACTAGTGACGTGTAGTTGTGATCTAGTGACGTATAGTTGTGATCTAGTGACGTAGTGCCAATGGTAGATGTCAATCATTTGGAAATGTACCATCGAACATGGAAACAAAAATTGACTGGATAGTAAGAACAATAAAAGAAATGAGTGATGAGGAAACAACATTAGAAGAATTATTAAGGAAGTGATACAGGAAGAATTCGAAGACATTAGACAAGAAATAGAATTGAAGAACAGTATACTAAAAGGGGCAGAAGAACCGAAGGAAAAAACGAAACTTTTTTCAGAAGTCGTTAAAGTGAAAAGGAAGGAAAACATAATTGTTGTGAAACCAAAAGTGGTTCAAGAAAGTGAAAAAATTAAAACGCTAGTCAAAGAAAAAAATATTACAAATATGGATATGGGAATCACAAAAGTAAAAAAGGGAGGTAATAGTGCCGTTATCCTGAGATGTGAAACGGGAGAAGAGATAAAAAACTAAAAGATGAAGTACAAGAAAAAACTTGGGGATGATTTCCAAGTAGTGGAACCAAAGCAGATAACATCAAAATTGAAGATAATAGTGATGAAGAAGAAATAAAAACAAGTGATGCAGAGCTGGTGTCTACAATAAAGAAACAAAATTGAATAGAAGAAATAAATAAAGATTGTCGCATTCGAATCGTAAAATGAATTGTAAAAGATGATGCTAAAAACATGAGGAAATCAACAAAGAATGAAGGACCTATAATTATAGACGTCGATGAGCATACACAAGAGATTATGCTGAAACGAGAGAAAATTAATGTTGGCTGGCGAAAATGTAAAGTGTACAATTACGCCAGTGTTAAAAGATGTTTTAAATGTTGGGGTTTCTTTCATATGGCAAGAAACTGTAAGAGGAATGTAGTATGCAACAAATGCGCAGGAAACCATGAAACGGCAGACTGTAAAGAAGATAAAAGACAATGTATTAATTTGAGCTAAAAAACGAAAAAAATTATTTGAATATAAATGACAAACACGAAGCCATCAATGTAGAATGTCCGACATACAAGAGATTCCTAAATGAGAATAGGAAAAGAGCAGGATGGGAGGATAAAAAGTAAAAAACATTAGCAACAACAGATGAACAAAGAGGTCATTATGCATACTAACGCGCAGAACCTTATAGCACATAAAGATGAAATAGTAAATATGGTCATAAAAAAATGAATCCAGTTGTGCTTGTATTGACAGAGACAAGTTTAACGGCAGAAATCGAAGATAGTGAAGTGAACTTAAGTGGCTATAGTGTAGTTAGATGTGACGGGGAGAATAGATATACAGAAGTAGTATTGATATACGTGAGGGAGGACATAAAAAGTGAAGTGTTAATGATAAAGAAGATACCTGCTAACTGTAGGACTATAGGAGTGAAAGTTAATAAAAATGGTTACTGTAACATCACACCTCAAGCCCTGATGCGATGTTAGTATTTTTGGTAGAAGCGGGATCCACATAAACATACCACCTCCCTTATGGTAGAGGTCGTTGCCGCCATCACAGTTTCCCAGGCAATCAAACACGCGTGTAATAACAATAAATAATGATTTAATACAAATTAACTAGAAATCTGAATTTACAAACGGAGACAAACTCCCAAAATCATTAATACATTTAATAATCTGTTATTACGCAAGTAATGCTACCGGAAAGCATTAATTACACTTCGATAAATTTAGTTGAAGACAACTAAATAGTAAAACCCTCAGGTAATATAAACCTTCAAAATTATAAGTTGTTTTCCCCAACAACTAACTGATACAAGTTACGACACTCGCATCTAGTAATGACTTCATTAAGACTACCGCAGCAACCTAACGAACATCTGGTCTCCACGACCTAGTCTAGCCCAGTCACATCTCAGTGCCGGCGAACTCTACTCCCACGTAAAAGTCCTCCAAGTTCTTCACTCCTCCCAATATATACTGCAGAGGAAGTCACGTGATCAGAAAATAACCATGCCTTCGCCACCACACCTTGCAAGTATTCTTCATGTTCATCCCTTTGGCTACTAGGAACGCAGTCTGCGCCGCGAAGGCGAGCCGCCTTCGGTCCCAGCTTAGCGCACCCGTTTCAGAGTGTCTCATTGTTCTATATCCGGCGACGTACTTCACTCATTACTTCGTAAAATTCTTCTTTTCTTTAGGTACACCTAAATTCCAGTGGACCACGCATGGGTCAACGTCGCAGGCCTCATTATCTGAAATCAATTGTACCTTCCTTAGAAGTGAAAGGTGTACGTTCAACCAATACCTCAATAACTGAAGAGGCTTAGGGTGGTTCTCAAGTTCGTCGCACATCCGTCTTAGCGCCGACCGGCCACTTTCTGTAATCTTAACAGTATCCGGCTTGTGAAATGAAAAGAAATATTAATATTTCAAAAATTGATAGAATGTATTGGCGCTGACGTTACAGTTACAATGATGTGATAGTAGCGACATACCACTCACCAAGTGCATCTGATGGTGAATTTATCCAGATTTTGGAGGAGATTGTGGAAGAATTTATGTCTCACAATGAAAGCACAGTGATTGGAGACTTCAATATAGATCGTAAAACTGATTCTTTTTATTCAAAGAAACTACAAACTAAAATGCAGAGCCTAGGAATGAAACAATATGTGAACAATACAACAAGAGTAATCAGGGATAGCCAGACAATTATAGACTTAGTATTTTCAAATAGTAAAATAAATGTTGAAGTGATCTATCAACCTAAAATAACGGACCATGCCTGGATAAAAGTAGGGTGACGCACTTTAAAGAGTTGCTTGCTAGGAATTATAAAATGTTCAATGTTGATAATTTTGTTAAGTTAGTAAAGACAAATTTAGAGTCTAATCTTGAGAGTACTGAGACAAGGGCAGATAAATTGGTTCAGTGTGTAGTAAATGCCCTAAATGTAAATGCTCCAATAAGAAAATTAAAAATCCCAAAAGTATGGGATGGTAAAAAATGGTTTTCAGATGAAATAAGAGTGGCAGCACACAGAAGGGATGAGTCATTTAGGGAAGCTAGAGAAACTCGTTCAGATTTAGATTGGATGCAATTTAAACATGAAAGAAATACAGTAGTTAAACTAGTAAAGAAAACAAAAAAGGAATTCTATGAAAATCAGATAGATCTCAATCAGGGGAATCAGGAAGCAATGTGGAAAACTTTAAAAGTAATAATTCGAGGTGAACAAAATAAAGGATTGGAAATTAATAATATAGATTTTGAAATTGTAGACCCGAACGAAGTTAACAATTTGTCAGACGCATTTAACCTTTATTACATAAGAAGCATTGAGAATATAATGAAGTCTATACAAGGTGATACGAATGGTGGCAATAGAAAAACGACCATTTTTGTTATAGAGAATAAGAGATCCATAGAAAACTTTGAAATGATAGATATAGAACAATTCGAGCAGATTATTAAGGAATTACCAAGAAAGAAAGGTACTGATGAAGGAATAAGTAGCGATATTTTGAAAATAGCTCTTCCTGTAATAAAACAGGAATTCTTAGATGTTGTAAACGATTCGTTAGCGGATGGGTGTTTCCCAGATGATTGGAAAACTTCCACAGTAATGCCTATTCCAAAAGTTGCAATACCCAAAAAAGCAAGTGAATTTCTACCTATTAATTTACTTTCTGTTTATGAGAAAATGTTGGGAATAATAGTAAAAAGAGAAGTAGAGACTTTCTTGGAAAATAATTGTATAATAACAGAACATCAATCGGCATTTAGAAAAAACTGCTTATGTGAAGCAGCAATTCAATCAGTAGTCGATGAGTGGAAAGTAACCATAAGTGAAGGTAAAATGATTGGAGTCATATTCATGGATCTGAAACGAGCTTTTGAAACGGTAGGTAGGAAAAGACTATTAAATAAACTATGCCACTTTGGTATATGGGGAAAAGTTCTTGAATGGTTTAGGTCATATCTCACGAACAGGAAACAGCAAGTTAGATTTAAAAATGTAATTTCTAGGTTGACAACTACAGACTATGGTGTACCACAAGGATCTGTGCTGAGACCATTGTTATTTATGATGTATATCAATGATATAATTAATTTCTGTCCAGAGGGAAGTAGTATTAAACTATTTGAAGATGATACATTACTGTATGTGCAAGGAGAAAGTGCTTTAGATATAGAACAGAAGATGAATGAATAACAACAAATTAAAAATGAACGCGGATAAAACAAAATTTATGATTATCAGGAGCGGTAGAAGAGAAGCGAGAGCAAATATTACATTAAAATGTTTAAATGGAACTGAAATAGAACGTGTAGAAAAAATAAAGTACTTAGGAGTTATGATTGACGATAAGTTAAGATTCAAAGATCACTGTGACTACATGGTTCAGAAAGTAGGGAAAAAATAAGTTTTTTAAACAGACTTGGGAACTATATATCGGCTTACGCTAGGTGTATCGTTTAAAAGACGATAATATCTGCTCACTTTGAATATTGCTCAACAATTTTGATAAATATGGGGGAAACGGAGTTAAAAGCACTACAAAAAGCGCAAAACCGAGCTATGAGAGCAATTCTGCATTGTGATAAGTACACGAAAATAGATGGTATGCTCTACACACTACAATTTTTGACAGTACGACAGCAACTGCATTTAAATATATGCATATTTGTTCACAAGATAGTAAATGATTTGATGCCCAGAAATTTGAAAAATATGTTACAAATTGTAGGACAAGGTGACGTAATTCAGACTAGACAATATGGTAATATTGTAGTTCCTCTTAGAAAAACAACCAATGCACAAAAAAAGCGTATTCTATGAAGGCATCAAAATGTACAACGCATTGCCTAACGAAATAAAAGTATGCCAATCATTGACTTCGTTTAAACGTCTCTTGAAGGAATTTGTCTAGTCAATATAAAGAATGCCGACGATATCGCGATTACAAGCGGCGCGGTGTTTGTTTTGTTTCAACATTCGCCGTCGACACTGCGGCATCCGTCAGCGAAATGATGAAGGACGCTGACATGCAGCCTTGGAACGTAAATTGCAAGATGTAATTCTTTAGTTATAATCTTATTACTTTATTACTGTATTAGGGTACAATTCTTATATTTATTGTATTTGATAAGTATATAAAAAAGCCAAGAAGGCTAAATAAATAATCCAATCAAACAAACAGATGGACACATTTTCACGTTAAGCATTTATATATTTTATTCATTCATTTCATAAATATTCATAAAATTCAAATAAATAAATTGAAGGAAATTTTATGTAGTTTATTTTGTGTTGGGCAATATTCTCTATAATAGTGTAATTTTCAAGTTGTAAGCACACAACATTAGAAAAACTGGTTTTGGGAGTCTATATGAAAAACTGGTTTTGGGAGTCTATATGAAAAACTGGTTTTGGGAGTCTATATGAAAAACTGGTTTTGGGAGTCTATATGAAAAACTGGTTTTGGGAGTCTATATGAAAAACTGGTTTTGGGAGTCTATATGAAAAACTGGTTTTGGGAGTCTATATGAAAAACTGGTTTTGGGAGTCTATATGAAAAACTGGTTTTGGGAGTCTATATGAAAAACTGGTTTTGGGAGTCTATATGAAAAACTGGTTTTGGGAGTCTATATGAAAAACTGGTTTTGGGAGTCTATATGAAAAACTGGTTTTGGGAGTCTATATGAAAAACTGGTTTTGGGAGTCTATATGAAAAACTGGTTTTGGGGGTCCATTTGAAAACGTTGGTCAAAAATCACCACGCTTAAGCTCGATATCAGTTCGTCAGACAAAATAACTATAAAGGCTTAATTTGTAGGAAATTTAGTGCTCATACTTTTCGAGTGATGAACAAAAAACAAGAAAACCGTGTTTTATCGAAGTTGTTTGAATATTTCTCAAAATGCACAGGGTTTACGAGGTGACGAAGTTGAAATTCCGACACCTCCGAAAACATAAGAATCGATTGAGAAAAAAACTTTTATATTTTTTCCTGGATTGGCCTCTTTTATTCCTCTGGCTACTAGACTAAATGGTTCTTGAGAAATACAAGAACATTTCTCAATAACTTAAAAAATATTAGCAGGAAGTTAACTAGGACCATTGAAGATGCCATGTATGTTTAATTTACTTGTATTTGCTAGTTCATATTTTGATTAAATTTCGCCTTAAGTATTCAGTATGTTTTCTTTTATTTACAGGTTCGTTGGCTTACATTATTGCTCCTTTGGTGACTACAACTAAAGAATAAGTCATCTAGGAGCTGAATCAAGCTGATCTACATTGTTGAAGCCCCTTTTTGCGACGTTAACTAAGTAGTCAAAGGATGAAATTTGTCTTATTTCAGTGAAAGGAATTCGTTCAATCATGATGTAAATATCTTAAATAACTGAATGTAATTTTTAATGTTCAAATATTTTTTTAAAGTAGAGAATAAACATTAAATTTTAAAATTTGACTTAAAGTTAATGGGTTAATTTTTCCAGTAAAATATTATAATTTTGAAAACACCACATGGGACTTTTACCGTTTTTATTGACAGTTCATTTCTGTATGTTCTTTTATTTCTGTCACGTTGAAAATTACATTACCCCTATTACGATATAAAAATTGCTGCAAATAATACATTTAATGAAAGTAATTATATTCTTACTAATAATAACAATATTAATAATAATAAACAGTGCCGCTGCCCGAGTAACTAAGGAGCGCGTCTGGACCAGGTACTGGACGTGACAGCATGCGAGCCACCAGTGGTGCTCTGTCGAACAGACCGGCAGGCACCGGGAAAACCGGAAGTACTACAACCGAAGATGATAATGACTCACCACTACAAGAGGCGCCCATTGTTGGAATCGTTTTTCAGGGGGGTAACCCATTATTACCTGAGACCACTGTAGCAAGAAAACAGCGAGTACGCATGAAATAGACTCAATATATTGATATGTTTATAATGCGTACTTCTTTCCAACTCACAGTACTTGAAACAGATATGACTGCTTATAGAGAGAAATTATACCAAGCTTTTATTGAGCAATATCCTAGCATACCAGTTACGGCACAGAGAATAGCAGACCAGAGAAGAGCAATTGTAAATAAGAGGTTGAAATCTTCTGGTTTATTACAAGATATTAAGAGAGGTAAACCAAGAGAATGTATGAAGCGAACCAACTATGCCTGAGGTAGAGACCTCAGAGCTCTCTACCATGACTATAGACAAAGACCAAGTAAATGTGGTAAATGAAAGGGCAGTTTCAGTTAACAGTAATGAAAATCTAGAGAACGTAAATATTAGAAATGATTTCTTGAAACAGATGAGTGCTGAATTTGAGACTGTGGTGCAACGATATATGGGTACAAATCCAACTAAACAACCCAATATTCATAAACAAAAAAATCTTGAAAGTTTGTTATGATTATGGACACGCTTAATAAATGCTTACTACCAAATTATTTGAATATTCAGTCCTTTCTATTCAGCTTCACTGTTTGGTCAATTAGGCTGCTCTCACCAGCGCCAGATAGAATGGTGCGGAGATATCGGAGATAGGAAGTGAGAGTAGAAGATAAATGCAAAGACAGTCTGCGTGGAAGAAGAGACTTCTGAGAAAGTGAAGAGATCGGAGGTCGCCCGCATTGTAGAGTTTGAAAAACGGAGACATAGTAGAAGGCTGAAAAATAAAGTCAACTCCACTCTAAAGATATATTGTGTTCATATGCCTTATAACGTGCCTTCAGACATTCTACAAAATTTCAACGGGATGTGTAACACAAATTCTCAATGATCATGTAGAAGATCAACACATTTTATCAGAAGAACAATAAGGATCTCGTAAGAACACTAAAGGATGTAAAGAACAGCTAATAATAGACCCGGTAATCCGCAAAAGAAGAGTAGAAAAATGTGGTGCTATTACAAAGACTATTAGAAGACCTTTGCTTCAGTGCTGTATGACGGTTATCTATCTACCAGCGAAGGAACAGTTAACACGACCACTTGAAATTAAAACAAAACGAGGCATTTTTCAGGGTGACTCTGTGGTCCTAAGCCCTCTGTGTGTTTCTGCTTGGCATTGAATTCCCTCTCTAATTTGCTGAATAGAACAGAAATTGGATATGATTTAAAATCTAATTACAGTAATCAAATATTTCGCATTTGCTTATTATGGATGACCTTAAGCTATATGCAATAACTCATGCGCAACTTGGAATGTTGATCAGATCAGTTTTCAGGTGATATCAACATGAAATTTGGTCTTAATAAATATACAATTGTACACGTCGGAAGAGGTAAATGTGAATTGAGTGGATTTCAAACTGAAGTAGGTAAGTGCATCGAAGCCCTGGATCAAAATGAATTTTATAAGTACCTAGGATATCAGCAAGCTTACAGAATTTACCTTTCAGAAATAAAGGACATGCTTGTCAAAGAATACCTGGCAAGAATGAGGAAAGATCTTAGTAGTACAAATCCTTCCAAGGCAATTAACACCTTTGCAATCTCTGTCCTTACATATTCGTTTGGCGTTATCCTGTGGCCATCAGCGAACTGGACAATATCATGAGACATATTTGTGAAACTAAATGTATTGATTAGACATCAAACATGATTTTTAGAGTAAGGATAAAAAGTCAGCGAAGCAGTTGATGAGATAACACATACAATATTAAATATAAAATTATTATGACTAGTAGGTCCCAACATTCCAGGTTCGGGGTCATTTTGTAAAAAGTTGATATTTTAACGAACAAACAAGGATGAGAAAAAATAGATATCAAAACAATCGGCAAATTTGGAAGAAAAAAAGCAAACAGCAACTGACAATTAATTAATACAACCTATATATTCATAAAAAGTGATTCAAATATAACATTTAGACTTACTTGACTTATAAAAATCTGCTCTCAAACTCATGGATGTTGCTAAATGCAGATTTGATCTGAGCAAACACAATTAAACAACCACATCACTTTTATTTAAATTTTAGAATATTTATGCTGGTGAAACTTTTGTTATTTAGCAGGATTTCATGTTCTATTTGGATTTAATTTATATATGGATATAATTTAGTAGGATTTCATGTGCTATGACCTGAAAAAATACCACTTTATAATGTATCGATCAAGAAGACAAACATAATTTTGGACAGCGATCACAATAGCAAATTTATTATCAGCCATACATTTAACTCTCTAACTACTCTTGCAGAGGAAGTACACTGTAATAATGGGAATATCGTTATTGAAAGCACAATATATTTTGCTCTTAATAAAGTGTTAAAATCCAAAGATCTTGCTTACACACATTTACAGTGACCTATCTAGAGATGAGTGTACCCTATCTAGTTGATACAGCAATCCCTAACACACATAATATTCAAGCAGTAATCAATGGTAAGAGGAGTAAATGTTCTGATTTGAGTAATGAAATTTAAAAGATGTAGAAGCTAGACCAAGTATACATTGTACAAATCGTTCTCTTTGCAACGGGTGTGATTCCGAAGTCCCTACATTAAAGCCTTGAAATTTTAGGGTTACGAAAGAATTTATTCATTCTCATTCAAAAAGCAGTTATTCCGAATACTACCCGCACGGTAAGAAAAATTTTAAACCAGGAGTAGATGAAAATTCTCGGCGTGTGCCCGTATCTCGTCTGTTTCTATAATAATATACTGAGATTAAAAAAGTAGAAAAAAATAATTATAATGGAGGCAGTAACTAAAGAACATATTTGAAGAGATTTGGGAAGGAAACAGATGAGCGGTGTAGCTGTGGATTAGATCGAGAACGCCAGATCATGTGTTATGGGATCCCCCAAAGTATGGACATGAAAGAGCAGATTATATTGAGGAGTATAAAAGACAAGATGTGTTGAATATGAAATAGAAGTGGACATTAATACGAACAGAAACAAAATATCTACTATTAGAGTACTTTACAATACGCATTGCAGGAATAAGAGAATGTACGTAATGGTAGATGACGGGACACGCATCCACGTGGCGAGGACGGTGAACGGTACGTTCTATAAGGGCTAAGTAGTAAAGTGTGGAAAATGCAAAAGAGATAGTAAAATGTAAGAGATTCTTGTTTTCCTTATTGATATGTATACAAGGATACCGATAAGGTCGAATAAATAAATTTAAAAGAAAAGGATGCTGTAAAACATCTCAAATATAAAAACCTATCTATTGAAATCAGTCGAATGTGGGGTGTAAAGGCAGAAGAGGTAGCTATCATTGTTGGCTCATTGGGTACTTAACCATGCACTCTTTTTAAAGAGCTCCCTGGAAATGCAAATGAATGGGACATCCAGAATGCAGCAATGCGTGGAACCGCCAATATTCTGCGCAAAGCATTGTAAGAGCACGCACACGGTGAATCATCTCCTTAGGAAGTTGGTTGTGACCTGGAGGTATTCTTAGATTTATCCGACTACCACAACCTCCAGTCATGAAAGCAGAGGTCAATAATAACAATAACCCAACATATAGAGACCGAAAATATACTAATAGAAGAGCACAAAATGTGTAGAAGAGGGGTTACGGGTTGCAAAGAACAACAGCTAATTGATATGGTTGTAGCGAGCCAAGCAAAGAAAAAGAAAAGAAATTTAGCTGTTAGTTGGATCGACTATCAAAAAGTATACGATTCCGTCCCACATACTTGGTTTTTTAAAATCTTGGCGATCTACAAAATTCACCCTAAAGTAATCAGTTTACTTAAAACCCTCATGAATGGCTGGTGTACACAATTATAATTGAAGAATGGCAATAAAACAAGATAAAACCAAATACCCATTCGACGTGGCATTTTTCCAGGACGATACATTCAGTTCAATTTGGTTTTGCCTCGAACTCAACCATTTGTCGAAGATGTTGAATGAATCTGTTTTGGAATTTAAACTTATCGATGGAAACAAAATGATTCATACTATTTGCCACTTGTTTTATATGGATAACTTAAAATTATTTACTAAAGATAAAGATGAACTAAGTAGACTTCTGGAGATCACTACACAATTTAGTAAAGATGTACATATGAATTTTGGATCCGACAAATGTGCTATGTTGAATGTTAGAAGAGGTAAAACTGAAGAATTGTCAGTCCCATTAAAAGTACAAGCAAACCCTTGTGAAATAGAAGCATTGAATTCTCATAACATTTATAATCATCTGGGTTTCAACCAAAGTGTACTAATAAACAACAAGCACAGTGAACAACAACTAGAATGCTTATTTAGGAAACGCATGAACAAAATTCTGGAGACAGAATTAATTTCAAAAAACAAAATTAAAGTAATTAATTCTTGGTGCATTCCAGTTCTGACATATTCATTAGTTCATTAGTCACAAACAGATCTTGAAAATTTAAACAGGATGGTACGTACAACTCTCACAAAAAACAGAATGCACCACCCTAAAGCCGCAGTTAAACTCCTTAACATTCCTAGGATAGCAGGTGGTCGTGGTTTGTTGGACCTGAAAGAGTTGGGTAATCGTCAAGTAACAGGACTCAAGAAGTACTTTTCTGCAAAATCTGAAATGTCTCCACTACACAAAGCAGTAGTATCGAGTGGCAAAGGTTACACCCCAATGAACTTCAGTAACAGTGAAAACTATCCTACTATCACCACATTCAAGGACAGGTTGAAGGCGTGGAAGATCAAACCTCTCCACGTCAGATTTCCCCATGCTCTTGAAAATGCTGATCATGATGCCTCAGTGTAATGGCTCAGAGATGAGGCTCTATTTGGAGAGACAGAGGGATTCATGCAAGCAATCCAGGATCAAGTCATCGCAACCGACAACTATAAAAAATACATTAAAAAGCAAGATGTTAACAAGAAATGTAGAATCTGCCACCAGTCATCAGAAACAATAGATCACATTACCACTGGATGTACAAATTTAGCTAACACACAGTATCTACATCGGCATAACTTGACTGCTAACATTACACACCAATCTATTGCAACAAGATTCGGACTTTTAACAGAAGAAGCTGAAATGATCACTCCCTATTATAAATACCAAGAAAAACCTACAATAGAAAGCAGATTTTAAACTATATTATGATATACCAATACACACAGATACAACAGTCCCAGCTCGTAGACCTTATATTATACTACATAATATCAGGGAACAAAAAACATTTATCATTGATGTCATCCTTCCAGCAGATCATAACATTGACAATGCAGAAATGGATAAAATTTCAAAATACATCCCACTTTCAATAGAATATAAAGACATTTATAAACTTGAAACTGTAGCCCCCCAGGGGACTTAAATCTAGTAAGTACGTTTTGGGCAAATACGGGGCCCCGAGCTATGTCTGGCATTACTTTCACTTGTGCGAGACTCCTTCCTTTCTCTTTCCTGACCTTCCTTGGTCACCTCTTGTTCTTTTCGATCCCGACGCTAGTAGGTTGCGAGGGCTAGGGTTTTCGTTTTCCTAGTTTGTATTGATATATGTTTTGATATAAATTTTGATATATTGTAATTCAGGAGGGTTTTTAGCGAGTATGGTTGAGTCATTCGGCGAGTCCCACACACGGGGAGAGTCATACTGGCTCTCTTAGTGCGTAACTGCATTTTCCCTACCTGTACAGAATTTTAGATGTCGACGAGCCGTAAAGCTCCACAAAAAAATGAAACTAGAAATTCTGCCAATCATTGTTTCAGCAAATGACCTCATAAATAAGCACCTGAAAAAACAACTGAAAAAACTTCATTTGCATCCCAAAAAACTTCCCACAATCCAAAAATTATCTTAGAAACTTGCCGTATTGTTCCCACCGTGCTTAACTCACCAAGCCAGGAATGAGGTATGCTAGATGTCCCCTCAAACCTTAAAAAACCGGGTGAATAATCCCCGAGAAGAAATTGTATAATAATAATAAGCTTTTAGAAATCCGAAGATGAGTTGCGCATTTCCTTTTAAATTCGTTGGAGTAGAATTGATGAACAATCAAATTAGTTTGCCGACTATGACGTTTCTACTCTCAACAGGTTATCTCAGCAATTGTGAGGTTGCAACTGACACTTTTGTCTCGCGATTCAATCTATTTTGTCCTTTTTTCCTTCAATGTTTCGCCTGCAATTCTCGATTTTGGTTTCCATATATCCTCTCTTGCCTGGGAGGATGATCATCACTGCTCATAGAATTTTGCTCGTGCCAAACGACGTGTCATGGAGGGATTTTCGAGAGATCATTACGCATATGAAGTTACCGGGCGAGAAGCCAAAATGGAAATGAGGTTAATTTTACTTCCAATATAGAACGATGAGTATGAAGCTTCGATGGTCCAATATGCGAAGCTTATCTCAACCTGCAAAAACTTACGATTCCACTGTAACGGATTTTGTAACTATTATTAATGGGGTGAATTTCTGGATGTGAAAGTATTTCACCTCCTCCTTCGTACGTTATACATACACTTTTTCGTGCGTAATTAATAAATATAAATTTCTTAAATTCTAGTGTAATGGCCAATTCTATTCGTCTATGTAATTGCTAGCTTGTTAATTTGTGGTTACGTCAGAAGGGGATGCGATGTATCAAAAACATTTCAACATTAAAAGTCCAAACTTCTTTAATTGAATTACCTATTTTATCAGGTTCTGGCGCTGATTCCGTCTTAAATTTCAGTGGTGAAAAAAATGGATACTTTTTTTTCCAGACTCCATTTGAAGTTTTTGTAAAGTTTCATTCCATTTTGTGAAAATTTAAAAATCGCGTAACTCCGGATTCGTGTAAGACGGGGTAGCGTTAGTCGAGGCATTACTGTACTTTCATAATTAATGTATGACTTGAAATATTATAACCTTTCGAAAACTGTTCAATTTAACGCACCATTCATATAAAATAAAATATTATATGAAAGATCAGGTTCTCTTTTGTTAAATCAATTTGGCAGAAAGTTGAAAAACTGTCATTAGTTGCATAATACAATTAGTATTTTTCTACATCTCTAACAAATGATACCAAGAAAGTAATTTTCAATGTTGTTTCAAAACCAAAATATCTTTTCATAATTTGAGGTATTGCATTCTCTCCAAATTTAATGTGTTTAAAGTTCCCAAAGAATTCAGCTTATGAAGTTTAAATATTGTATGTGTAGAGTTACAAAGATTATAATCAAGAAAACTACAAAGTATAAATATATTTGTAAATAGTTTTTGTTGTTTTATCTAAGTTTGTATGTGTGTAATTAAGTAGTGTGTATGTTAACCCATTTTTATCAGTTTCTATTCTGACCTCGAACTGTTCTCCAATGTGTGTGTCAAAATAATAAAGAATAACCGAATATTGGAGTTGAATAAATGGAATCGTTGAAGAGTTGAGTGATATTCAATGCAATTTAAGCCCACTATCACCCCCCATGAGGAGTAAACACCCTTTGGGAATGCGAAGAGGATGAAATGAAAAATAATTGAAAATGCCAGCGGTGAATTACTGTCACGTGTGTTGTTATCAAAGTCGTATTCAGTCAACACAGACAGGACTTCCCAGCTGACAAGGTTATACCAGTGGTGGTTATACGCGCGGTAACAACAAGCTTGATTCAAATGCACCGCTGACCGCTAATTGAAAACATGGTTTTATTTATCACTTGCTGGAGGCTGAGTAAATGATTTTATACGTTTTAATTTAATTGTAATATAAATATAGCATTCTTCTGAGTGAGACAGAATACGTTTTATTCCTTAATAATGAGTCTGGTCGTACTTAGCAGTGTTTATGAAAAAAATTAATAACTCATTATAATTTGTAAGTGGAAGCTTGAAATTATTAAATTTGTCACAAACACAACACTAATCATTCGCTGAATAAGAATTATTTTTGGCACTCTTAGTTTATTCTATCAAAAATAATAAAGTAAACGTATCGGCAAAAACCATGAAAAACAACGTTTTTTTAACATTTCCGGTTCTAAAAATTAACATTTATTCATAAAAACAAATTTTTAACATGTGTTTATGCAAAATGAAATGACAAATTCAATGGTGTTAACTGTTTTTTCTAAGATTTTTTTTGTGATTTACAGTTATTGAAAGTCAGAGGTGTATGATAAAAAAATCCGATAGTGGTAGTGATAGTCTCGATGACGTCCAAGCTCATGATCAACCCTCATTCATCCCTAGCACCTCTTGTGAAGGGAATTTAAAAAATTTTCTGTATCGCTGAGCTGATATAGTGACGTCCTCGTGACGTATAAGTCTAAATTCAAGCCCCGTGGGAAATAAGTCACCCGTATTCCTTAGATAATTGTTAGGGATTGTATGACGAGTAAAAAAATCGAAAACTACCGAAATTGGAGTTGAATACATTATTTTTTGGGACACTGAATAAATAATGTCATCCTCAATGCTGCTAAAGTTCACGATCAACCTCCAAATACTATTAATATCCCTGGGGAATGGAATGGCACATAAAGATTATTAAAATGACATATTCGTGTAGAGTTTGTGTGTCGCTAAAATAAATACTGACATTCTCGATGCTGCTTAAATCTACGATCAGCTTCATGTATCCTTAGGGAAGGAAATAACTTGTAAGACCTATCGGACTATCTAAATATGAGGTACTAGGGAGTTATCCTTAGATGAACAGCTAAAATATACATAATTGCATTACCTGGTAGAGGAAGTTAAAAAATGTCGTTATTCATGTTGTTACGAACGATTAGCCATTCGTCCCAACATAGAGGATATGGGGGGCTTGTATATTTCAACAAGCGTCAAAGATTTTAAAAAAAGGCGGATTCTTGTAAGCACGCATCAGATTCACAAAAAAGCACATTTATTACATTCAAATAAACACAAGTATACATTAAGTTTCCTTACAGCTACATAAGCAGAATTACATTAATAATCCCCCCGCTTACAAAATTATTAGTTGTGTGTGCAAATAATTCCCAAAAATATCAAGTTATGCAGAGTTACACAAAGAAATTACTACCTTGAAGTACAAACGATTTTTCGCTTGTACAGAATCATACCCATTAAATCCCTTCCCATAAATACACAGAATTACTTAAGGATTGATTAATACAAGGTTGAAATATGACCACCAATGGTTCATATACTGGGAATAAGTCCCGATTGGGGAACAAGTGTTTGTTCCCTGACCCACCAATTAAATAAAAATGAACAGGTTGTATATAGCAAACTAAACACATGTAATGAAAAGTGCTATATACGTATACTTGAAAACTAGAATCGTAAATAACTCGTAATTTCTATTAAATTGTTAAAGATAAATAATTGTTAGCTCTCAGATCATAAGATTTAAATGAGTTAACAGTGAGAATACAGACATTTTCATGTTTGTTGAGTGCGCCATTACTACAAGTTTTCATGGTCTTATGAATGAAGGTTGTTGTCTCCATTTGGCAGCTGTAGATGGTTTTTGAAGAGCAGACGACGATAGAAGTGTTGATACTTGAAGATGAACTGAAACTTAGAAAACTATATGAATAAATATGTTCAGCATCTCGGCGATGGTTTCAGGTCGCGTTGCCATGAGTAGAGTTGTGTAGCAGTGGAGTAACATAAGTTACACTCCAAAAAATATCGAAGAAATGTTGATCAGTTCGAGTAACATAGTGCCACTCTAGATACTGACTGTCGAAGAGTAGACGAGCGGTTATAGTGACGGCATGTCACTTGCGTCGAAGACTAGTGCTTCTAGAGTAGTGCCTGCTAGAGTGACGGCATGTCACTTGTGATGAAGACTAGTGATGTTGCGGATTGAACGTTGCCCTATATATAGTGAAAGCACAGAGTGTCTATCTTGAGCACGTTCACAAAGGATGTATCACGGAACATCAATCTTCCTCACGGAACTTAGAATTTGCACGGAACTTCTAACTTCCTAGGAATGTTTATTTATGCAAAGAATGTTTATGTACTCATAGAGTATTTACGTACTCAAAGAATATTTATGTACTCAAAGATTACTTGTAACTTGAATGTTCATAATACTTGTATATACAAGCACGAACGTTTGGTTCATAAGACGTAGATTGATGAATATAAATGATTCACTAGCGTTTCGCTCGTAACACATGCAGGTAGGCTCTTTCATTCAATATGACGAATAAGAGAAATTTAATAGAAGACAAAACGAAATTTAGCATATTTGAAGAGTAGTCGATAAAATTGAGAAGGATAGTAATATGCCAAGAGAGAGAGATATCTTGTATTATCGCGTGCAGATAAATACTGCACATAATTCGTGCATATTTTTATCATTTTTCCCACATGTTAACGTTACATTTCACTTGCCACTATTCAATGTTTTCCGCGAAAGGATATAAAAATGCGTATCCCACTGGATCATTGAAGTAAAGACTTTAGAAAGTATAATTTTCATGAACGAGATAAGACGTACTCACCCACTCAGCGTTTCGCGTTTCATGTAGAGGGGGAGGGAGGAAGGAAGGGAGAGGAGGTGGGATCCGACTCCTCAACGAGTTCTCTTCTGAGCAATGATGTCAGAGGCAGACACCTGTTCGTTTAGTGCTCACAACTGTCCCTCTGCCTCTCTCCATTCTGTTGCACTGGACGGCTCCAAGGTTCATCGTTCTCTCTTCTCAGCTTCTTATGATATTTTCATTTCCTTTTCTGATCCTGTAGTTCTGAATCTTTTGTTGCTTGTACGAGTCACATAAAGAAATGTTCTTACAGGTCACAGCGAGCAATACTTGTCGGAATAAGTCTTTATTTCTTGATATTTCGTTTCGAGTGTATAACGCTTATACTGACTGTCAGATATGACAAAAGTCGTAACAGTTAAATTTAATGAGCGTTTTTTTTACTATAGTTTATTTATATCCGCAACTGTTACTATATGTTTCTTTCGTAGAAAAATGCACAGCGACTAGTGATAGTTTTCTCTTAGAGGAAGAGAAATTATCAACGAGAAAATGGAAGAAAAAATAGTTACATCAATGATTTGGAAGAAAAAAATAGTAGACTTCAACATAACTTTAAAGGTTCCCAATCGTTGAGATTTATCTGATGAGGTAGCAAACACATGAGTGAAGTTTTATAATACATGTTCGAAAATGGAATTAAGACGGGCATTTTGTAAGATTTTCGTTGTGACAATGGTGCAAGAGTTATGAATTATAAAAATCCTTGTGTATATGATATTAAATATCTGTATATTATACCTCTTAAGTTCCAATCTCCTGTTAAAAATTGCGCGAATTTATTCGTGATGCTGTAAATTGTAGTTTCTATTCACAGTTGTAACCCATCACATAAGTACTCCCAAAGTGTGGCCATGGGATTTATGGTCTCCTCTTCGCGTCATGAGCAGCTGCTCCACTCGACTGCCCTCGGTCTCTTCACTTCGACGCAACCCACCACACCACGACGCGCCACAGGCTAGTTTTCACATCACATCAAGATTACTCTTTCTACCAACTTCCTTTCTACTGCGTACAGAATGTTTTATTATTGTTGTTGTTGTCATTATTAAGAGTACTTTTCTAGCTTTTTATCATTTTTTTCGTGTTTCCTATAGCTTCAAATAACTGAAACAGAAAGCGAATAACTTAACAATCTGGGTCCAGAGTTTTACGTTCGGGAGAAGGTTTACAATAGAAGAATTGAATCCGAAGTTTTTGCAGGCTAACTTGCCGTCAAAAAACCTCCATTTTTCCACGATAAAACTAACTTTTGTTGTAACTGAATTTCTTTTTTCGATGTATCGCATTGCTCGTCCACTGTATGTAAAGTATTTTTATAATGAACCTATGTAAAGTAAATACTGTATGTGAAGTAAAAGTGTAATAAATCATAACCTTATGAATGAATAATTCAGAGATTTAAAGCTTCAATTAACGAAGTATACAAGTTGAACGAGAAAATATTAACTTAGAACAATGCAGTAAATACAATATGCATAATAATGAAACAAAAGAAATGAGTACGTTGCCTCTAAACAACTTTTCCTGTGGATGATAACAAATAATTTGATGTAAAAATAACTAATTTTCAGAATCTTGGATTCAATTAGTTTTCAATTTACGGACCAAAGAAATAAAAGACTAGGTTGGACAAATAAATATTTTAAAATATTTTCGGTCAACTCAGTATGATGTACAATTTTAACAGCAAACCAGGCCTTTATGCACAGAGCACATTGATCGGAGACGAAGTTCATCATTAACGAAACAAACATTCTCTAACTGTTTTAACATCTCCTTCTTAGATATTAAGATATCCGTAACGTCAAAATTGCCTTAGCTGCTAATAGTTTATTGCACGGATTACTATGGTAAAGAAAAAGTTGAACATCACATTACTTCGTGGGGATATGATAATAGTACATTGTACAGATTTGTTATTTCACTTGACACTAAAACAAATAGTTCTCGTTATATCAAGAACAATTTGAAAATAACATACGGGGTAAAGAGGAAATTCCCTCGTTTGATAAATTAAAAGTAAGTATATAGAGCACTGAAATACTTTACACTACTTACAAGCGAAATTTACCAATTTATTATTTGACGTAAATGTTCTTGAAACGTGTGCATTTCTCGAGTAACCATGGAGGTCGAGTGAATATGACTTACCGGTCTCAGTGACCCTGGGGTAGTGGGGAATAATAATAAATCAAGTTGTAAAAAACTGAAAACTTATTTATTATTCTTATATTAATCTATTTACACAAAATAATTATCGATACGTAAGTAATACCTCTGTTTGATAAGAAAAACGTGCATCTGCACTTCCAATGAGAGCGCTATTCATCTGCATTCGAATTCGTTTTTCGAACAAAATGGATAAAGGGTATCCGCGGTTAAGATAGGCAAAATGTCCGAAGTCTTAGATTTCCAAATAACCAGGTTTAAAGTGTTACACACACCTAAAAACTTATATTTCCACGGTCAATATGTTCATTACCCCCTACCCCCTCCTGCAAGGGGAAAAATGACCCCTGGATCAAGTACAAAATCTGAATTTTTGCGTGACGGTAAGAAATTAAAACATACATTTAGTGAATGTTTTTCAAGGTCATTCAATGTCATATATGAAAGTTACAGCATTTAAAAGCACGCAAAAAACACACAAAAAATACTTTCTTATAGAAATTTGAAATGTACACCAAATTTTATTTTGCCTATAAAACACTACGTTCATGGATTTTTTCGTTATTTTTGCGTGCTTTGTTACTCAAGTTATGACAATTTTAATCCGTAGAAATATATTTTTAATATTACATTTTCCATTGACGTCTTACAAAATGTCAAGTCGAAATGAGAATATCAGCCATAAAATCTGTTTTTCACAATTAATTCTTTTATGAGATTACATAAATAATAAATGTAGTCTGTGAATGTAGTTTTGTTACTGTGTATGAGCATCAGTATGCTTATGTGCCTTATGTAGCCTCTTTGTGAATTCGTATCAACCATATACTTCCATTTCTTTCTATATTGAATCTTGTTTGTATAAACCTAAGTAATTAATTCGTCGGTTTTACAGTTCTCTGAGACAAGTTATTCAGACATATAGCAGTAGTTTTTTTTCATAGGATACTGACGTACGCTCTAACCCTCCTCCTTTATCGAAGTTAGAGACCGACAACAACACTGGGAAACTACTCGATCCACACCTCAAGCACTGTAGGCGGAGTTATTGTCATAAATTGAGTAAATATTAAGCTACGGAGACAATAAAAATAGGAAAATACACCTTGTTTTCAGAGCTAAAAATTAATTTATTAACTTCAACGCAACATTTGGCACTCTAAATGGAAAACGTCAAAATCGCAATAAAAACGTCAAAAATGAAGAAAATTGAGTTTTTAATATGACGCATCGCTGAAAAAATAACGAGAAAAAAAATCATGAACGTAGTGTTTTATAGGCAAAATAAAATTTGGTGTACATTTCAAATTTCTATATGAAAGTATTTTTTTTGTGTGCTTTTAAATGCTGTAACTTTCATATATGACATTGAATGACCTTGAAAAACATTCACCAAATGTATGTTTTAATTTCTTACCGTCACGCAAAAATTCAGATTTTGTACTTGATCCAGGGGTCATTTTTCCCCTTGCAGGAGGGGGTAGGGGGTAATGAACATATTGACCGTGGAAATATAAGTTTTTAGGTGTGTGTAACACTTTAAACCTGGTTATTTGGAAATCTAAGACTTCGGACATTTTGTCTATCTTAACTGGGGATACCCTTTTACCTGATTTCCATGGGGCCAATAAAAGAAATATATTTTAGTTGTTCATTTCACTTCAAATAATAAAAAAAACTGTTGTGATATTCGCTGCACGTCTTATAAAATAATAAATGTATTCGTTGTTCATTGGATCTAATATAAAAAAATAAATTTTTAATCGTTGTTCCTTGAACGTCAAGAAAAATTTGTTTTTTAATTCATAATTTCTGCTTCGTAAAATAATGAATTATTGTAATTTATTATTTTATTTTAAAAGCGTTTGTTCTGAAAATTTCCAACACTGGTCTCCGGCGAGCTACAACCACCAATATTCGCTTACCAATCGGAAGAGCATGCAACCCTTTTCGCTTTTTTTTATTTAAATCATGTAAACTATTAACTCTTATATATGTTTTATGTAACTTTTATTAACGTACATTCTTACGACATTAATGTAGATGAACTTATTTCAATGTGTCTGAGTAGAGTATGTACTTTACGAAATCAAGAGGAAGAGATTAACCAGACTCAGTTGGGAGAGCTCTGGACTGCTGACTTGATGATCGAGACTCAAACTCATGGCTACAAAACCTGCTTTAAAATGAGTACCGGAGATCCTCGCGAGTCAAAACGGCCTCCTGTCCCCTCATTGTACCGATGCCAAGATATTGCGGTGTTCTACACTCTTCGAACCTCAACTGCCTATTCCTCACAGATACTTCGTCTGTGCACTTTCACTTGAATAAGTATTTTCCTTGACAGAACAGAATTGAAAGTATTCATTGCTACTTGAAAACATTATATTCGATTCGATGCATCGTAAGCCGAGATCTCATGTATTCGTTACATCTGTGCAGTAAAATGCAAGCGGGAAATGAAGGAACTTTCTGTCTGATCATAAACATCATAAAACGGAATGGTGTTGGACAGGGAAGGAACACAAAATAATCGAAATGAAGGCACACGTAATACACCTAATGTACGGCTGGATAATGAAGAAGAATGAAGGAAGGGGATGTGGCCCATGGAGGTAATTATCATGACCAGTGAGCCCTTACGCTTTGTGGAGCACATCTCGCGTGCATGCCTCTACTGGTCTCCGCTTTCCTCTTTCTTCGCTTCTCTTCACCGATGCTCAGATGAATTACTTTTGTTCTGCTATGCTGGTTTACGATGTGTAATAACATACGAAGAAATTTAATGGGTAAAAAGTGACTACAGGAAAATAGAGCTACTCATGCTTCTTTTCAATATAATACTCTCTTATTAATTAGTGAGAAAAGAAGAAACTACTTTCATGATATTATCGATGTAAAATAAACTCGTCTTGGCTCCTAGAGTCATATGGAGTCATGTTAGCTGTTCTACCTTCACACGCCACTTGGATTAAGAAGTATGAAAATAAATTGGCCAAGAAAGAAAACCATAAGAAAACCATTTTCCATCTCAAGTCTGCTTAAAATATAGGATTCTTCTTTTAAATCGTTAATATATTTTATGTAATTATAAAATTCCACTACAAAATCTGATATTAAAATTATATTTTCTAAACATTATTTTGCAAATATTAATCTTAAAATAAATGAGTATTTGACATTGCATATTGTCTAGTAATGTTTCTACGAAAAGGAGAGTACTGAGAAATGTGTGCCCGTAGATCATAATCAAGATGCTTGTCGATAGATCTGGATTTATATCTCTTGAATATATTGTCTAGATTTATTTAGTACCGACTCATAATGTTGGGGTAAAAGAATGTTGAACTAATGTAGATCTGTCACTTTTGCTCCTACTTCTTCTTTTTCTGTACAATCTAGATAATATATACTCGTGTAACTCCAAGCGTACAGACATCTGAGAAAATATCTGTACTAACCATTTATTACTATTGTCTGTTCAATAATGACCAAATCATTTTTATTTGTCAGATATTTATTAGAACTTTAATAATTGAGAATTACGAGTTTCTGTATTTTTTTACTCCTGTTTCATTTGATATTTTATTATCGCTATAATTATTTCAGACTTGCTTTCTAGAGAATAGTAATTATGTGAGTTTCGTTTGGAGCTAGCGTTTTACATTTTTGCCATAATCACTGTATGCTTGCGGTACATGTGATTCGCAAATTACTTCTAGGCTAAAGAGCAACATATGATATAAGTATTGTAAAAAAAATTACGATTTGACCCGACAATAGAAGTTAAAGGTAACTAGTGCTGCAAAACCATTGCACATACTTTATCATATACGTTTCTCCATCTGCAGCATAGTAACAAAAAATATCGTAAAAGTGTTATGTAAATGTCATTTCGTTGTAGACAGAAATATATGTATTTTCGTATCTGCAGTGCGTTTGCTGTCCTCCTATGTACGATATTTTATCATTATCGTATCTTTCATTTCGGTTTATGAAAAGAGTATTCTAGGTCTGCTTGGTCCATTTACACTGCTAAATATTATACAACCACACAGGGTACAGATATAGTGACCCTGCGGCGCGGGCGTAACCCAGCTAATGCGTCGGCACGTGCCGCACCGCGCCGGTCAGCTGCATTGGCGCGCAACCAGGGATTAGGCCTCTACCGTCATTTTTTTCATTTATTTTATTTTAAAATTTTTAATACGTTCCACACAGATTAATACACTTCATGTACATTCTCATTTAGCCATATATATTCTAAATATTATTCAAGATTCTTGAAACAGTAAACTAAATAGTAGCAGGCAGAAATTATTTTACGGCGTCTATAGCAAACTTTCAAGCGAAATACCGTTAATACAGATGTCATGCATACTAATTTTACTTTACGTACAGAAAATTGAAGCAAAATCGTTGGACCAGTTTTTGTAAAATATTCAAAAATGTACATTAACCTTCATGTGAAGTGCCCTTTGGGTTCAAGTAAAAAGAAAATTGAAAGCACGTGCATATGTCACGAGTAAATTCTACCCTAAATACGAGAAATGAAATTTAAAAAATTACCATTCGGCCAGGAGTGCTGCACACGGACGGACGTCCAGTCAAACACCACTTTTACGGGATCAGGGGTCTCCAAAACGGATATTTCCGTAAAAATCTCGTTTCCGAATTTTTTTTCACGATTACAATACTTTCTATATACTACGTATATGAGAAAGTAAAATTTTATGACACGACTGTGTTTTTTTCAAAATTTAGACTATGACTGCTGTTGTTTTTTTAATGTAGAAAAATTATCGTAAAAGACTACTCAACTAAATGGAATAATAAATTTTTTCTAGTCCATGCAATATGGATTCCAAAGAAGCAAATTACGGAAGATGTAGTTTAATTGAACATTTAAGAAATTATGTCAGAATTAAATAAAAACTAAAGCAACGGGTCTTTTATGAACATCTCTGATTTGTTGGATATCATAAAATTTTACTGTAAACAGTTGTCTGTTGTACGCAAACAAAGAGTAGGTGGTTGTTATTAATAATAGCATAATTAGTCACAAAACCAAAATAAATTCACTCTCCTGTGTGCTCTTCCAAAATAAACAAAATAAGAAAACAAATTACAGAGATAAATTACTTTGTTGACCAATTTATTTGCTTGTAAATAGGAATGGCAGTTTTCCTCTACATTTCTTTGCACGAAATTACAATTAAGCTTCTTTGGTCTTTTATATCATCCCATTTCTTTTATTTTTTAAATTGTTTATTTTTTCTTTTATTATTAAATCTTTTATTTATTTTTTAATTAACTGATTTAGTATTTCTCTGGATTACGGGAGATCGGGAATAGGTGACGCGCTTTTCACAAAAATGTTTTATTGAAAAGTTTGGTACAACTTTTAATGGAGTCGTGGTAATTGCTACTGCTATTTTGCTACATTGTTTCTGTTTCATCTTCTATTAAATTTTTTGTTCAAAAATGTTTTTGTACCATATTAGCAGGATAGGTTGTAGCGTTGAAGTTCGTGTTTTGAATGAGCACTGTAAAAAAGACATAAATAAATAGTCGTGTGGGCATATTGAGTAATTGCCTACGTACTCCATAGCTAAAATAAACAGAAAGAACAAGAGATTATTCAACATACACTAGAAAAACATAATGGATGAGGACTCGGATCTTCGATGCACGCCCTCTTACTTGTGATAGCCAGTAATTTGTTTATTTTAGCTGTAATGTTCAACATTTTAGATCCAATCGTAACTTTTGTTTTCTTACCAACATTCAGCTCAGTACTTGTTCAGTTGGTGAGCGACGAAAAAAACGTATAATAATTAAATTATCGTATTCTATTTTACAGGAACTGGAACATTTGGAAGGGTATGCTTGTGTCGTGAGAAGAGTACCAGTAAATATGGAGCAATGAAAATTCTTGCAATAAGTGATGTCGTCCGGTTAAAACAAGTGGAGCACGTGAAGAATGAAAAAACAATTCTCCTTGAAGCACATCATCCTTTTATAGTGAATTTGTAAGTTTCATAATTCAACTCACATTAAATTCTTTTTATTTTTAAATATCTGAATCTGTTGGTTTACCTCAATACTTGAAGACCCTGAATCGAGGATTTTAACTCAAACAACGTCAAAGGGATTATTGTAATTACTTTTATTCTTTGGAGCTTTAAATTTAATATCTAAGTCTTTAAACTCATCCTGGGACACCATGCCACATAGTACTTTAAGATACCGAAGAACCCTCTTTTCTGCCTTCAATGCACAGGAGTAATTCTGGAATTATATTTACTCAAAATACTCCTTGCGTATGACATAATGCCTTGAATTAGTAATGATATACAGTCAAACATCCAACTAGCTCCTGGTACGGTACCTGAACTTTATTGCTCTGGGCATCTCAAAGTTTGGAACCAGTTTTCATAGAAGGTCCCACTGGAACACAATTGTACATGTTATGACGTTTTAATGTATATCAACAATATAACTACTTGTCACGTTTGACGTTCCATTTATGCGTCTGGAATAAATTTTTGCTTAATTTTATCATTACTAAAAGAAATTAACGTAGCAACAATACCGACGCTTTCACCTGAGCAACAATACCACGCGCCGGAGGAAAAAGCATGTAAGCTCCTTTTTTGTAGGCAATTTATACTGATATAAAATAAATACTGATTATTGAGATATAAAATTTATACTGATTATTTTTACGATAAAACTTATCGCTGAAGAGATATTTTCGAAAAACCATTTTTCATGACGTTTGACTTTGAATAAAATTTTAGCACCAGTGAGATCGATGGGGACTTTCAATATTTCATTTGAAATTATGACCTTAAGATGTATACCAAATTTCATATCTATGCGAATTTTTGCTTTATGGAATGTCTATTTTTCCTGGAGTATTATCAAAAGTTGTCTTTCAGATTCTTTGTCTTTGGCAATTTCGCGCTACTTAAGTTATAGCAAAAATCTCTAGTCACTTGGCTGTTTTCGAGGAGATGTATGTGTTTTGTATTTAAGTTCAATTTTTCATTTTTATATCATTTTCGGCGATCCATTTGTAAGTTACTCACAGGATGAGGCCCGGAGAAGACCGCTCGACCCCCCCGCCCCCGCCTTGGTACTCTACTGCCTTTCACCCCTCACAGTCTGTTCCATGTACATAAGCTAATAATAGGAAGCTACAATCCTATTCTTTCTGTTCCAGCCGTGATGGTTATATGAGAATGATGACAGGGAAAAAGAAAAAAATCTTCGTTCGCCAGATTCATACCCGCGGTTGATCGGTTTTACTAGTGCTTAATTTAATTGAAAATTGCTGTTTGCATTTACATGAGATGACGTCTTATTACCGGAGCCTTGAATAATTTCTATGCACTTTGCGTGCTGCTGACGTTTTCGTCTGTATTAACGCTATGTACTCGATTGTTATGTTCACAGACTCATTCGTTGTGTTTCTCCGAACTCAACCGTTTACAATCTTTGTAGAAAGAAGTGTTGACAATGTAGTAACGTCATGNGTGTATGTTGCTCGCTTACTATTCATTTTGAAAACGAATATACGAAGAGAGCATTACTTCGAAACTAAGTTTTTTATTACGTCTCTTTAAAAACAAACAACAAAAATAATTAATAGAGTATTTAATTAACAATTTTTTATAAAAAAAGCCGTTGTAGTGTATGTCCTCGTGAAGGACTGTAAATTAATATACTAATACATACACATTAATTTATTTGTATTAGTTTATTGTAATTTTTCACGGTTTTACGAGTATTTATCAACTCATACTCTTTTTGTTGTACGTAAACGATACGCCATTCACCATGCCCGATTGCAACATGGTGCTCTTAGCTGATGACCCAAATCTACTATGTAAACATGGCAATGTGTCAAAAGTTCTATCTAACCTCTCATCTTGGTTTCATTCTAATCGTTTCATCATTAATAGCGATAAAACAGTATCCATGTCTTTTTGCAATAGTGTAACGAAACCTCTTCCTCCTACAACACTTTTGATAAACGGAATCCGAATAAAAACTGTCAAGATAACCAAATTTTTAGGGCTTCATATTCAGGATAACCTAAAATGGAATTGCCACATTGATAATCTGAATTCCAAACTAAACAAATTGTTTTATGTATTCTGAATTTTAGCCAACATTGTAGTCAACGTTTCTCGCTGACAGTATTTTGCAAATGTTAATTATCATTTGTGATGAGGTATTATCTTCTGAGGTCAATCCGCTCAGAGCATTCAAACTTTTAGAATCTGTAAATTCAGATCTGTTCAGATTATCTGTAAATCTCACCCCTGAAATTCATGTAAACCTTTATTTAAAGAATTAAATATTTTCCCTCTCCCTTGCATATACATTTATGAAGTAGTCATGTTTGTTAAGACAAATCTCACCCCTGCTTTAGAAGAAACAATCTACTTCACTAATATAACACTCATAATAAGGCTAATATTAATCGTCCAGGCATGTCAAACATTCTTTGCCAAAAAAGGTCCATATCATTCGACAATAATTTAGTATAATTCCAAAAATATAAAAGATATAAATAAATTGATTCTCTTCAAATATGCTGTTAAAAGCTTTCTAATGGACTATTTTTTATGATGTGAAAGAAGTTAATGAGAGTTTTAATCTCCCAATAAATATTATTTACTACATGACTTCATATGATGTAAGTGATGTTAAATCCTCTTATACTTTATCATAACAATTGTTATAGTATTCTTGATAATGACTACATTGTTTTGTCCATGCATATTGTTTCTAATCCTTTTTATTAAAATAGTTTATTTCTAACTGTACACTACCTTGGTATGGTTATGTACATTATCTTTGTAGTCCCATCCTGGCCTGGGTTTTACTTCCGTTTTTCAGGTAGTGGCAGATTTTCTATGGACAAGAATGTCATTAATACTTTTGTTTTATTAATCTCAGATTTTTACTGCACCTACTATCTATGATTCATTTTGGGATAATAAATGGATAAGAGTAAATATTTATTAAATAATTTCTTTTATAAATATTAAATCCATCACTGCCCTTGGGTTCTTGATCAGAATTGATGGGAAGGTCCCTTGCTTGTTTCTGGAGAGTAACATAGTTTATTATCCCCCACGTGGTCACACACAATTTACACTTGCGTTTTTGACAATAAAGTTATTTAGTATTATTATTATTTATTATTATCTATTATTTATCCATAATTCTGCACATAGGAGGTGGTCATCCATCCAGGTTTTCCCAAATTGTGAGGGTGTCCACACAGGGTTTTCTTCTAGTCAGCCCCTAGTTTTCTACATCATCCTTATTTTTTAATATGCCAAGTATCAAAGACTAATTGTCCCAATGCGTATTATTATGCAAGCTGGAATTACTCCATTTATTTTAAGATGATTTTTTTGTAACTAGTTTGTTTATGTGAAAGATGGAAATAGAATTTTTGTTCTTGATGTATAACTAGATATAAGAAGCTACTTGTACGTTATAGTTCTTTTCAATTCAAAAAAGTATCTAGTCAACTGGTTTTAATTTATCTGTTTAAAAGTGAGTGCCATGCTTCGAATTATAAAAGCACTTCTTTATTTATTATTTAATTAATGACCCATAATATCAAATTAAAATTATTGTATTATTATGAAGGATAGAAATCATTTTACTCAATAATATTCAGGTTTTAGTTCCAAAATTTGGAATTTTTTTATCTCCTTGTCCTAAATTTGAAATTTTGCAGATGATAACCCTAAACTTTAATGAAAATATTATGTCTTGGTATTAGCCCTAAACTGAGAAAATACTCCTAGTTATGTCAACAAGTTGCACAATCATATGACCTTAGCACCAGCCTCTGTTAATCAGTTAAATTATTTTGTTAAAGAAGAGTAGATTGTTAAAAGAAATAAATGTCCTTTCCCACCATTCTCACCTGATTTTACACCCCTCTTTTAGATCAGAAGCTACCACAGATCCCATATTATTCAATGCTAATAAGATAATCATAATTTGCTATTGAAATGTATGACAGTTAACTCCTTAACATCAAGACTAATATAAATTGAAATTTTTAAATATTATTTTGTAATAATGTATCATTTTTAAAATTTAGACAAACGTGCCATTACATTTAATGATTTTTCCAAGTATCATTTCTTAAATGATATGAATGATAAACAATTTTCAAACGAGTAATACGATACTTAATTATATTTTTTCTTCTTGTTTTGCCGTATTATAGGAAGTGGCACCATCATGATTCATCTTGCCTTTATATGCTTTTTGATTACGTATGTGGAGGAGAATTGTTTTCCTATCTCCGCAATGCAGGAAGATTTAATAATAGTACAGGTGAGTTAATTTTTGTATTATAAAGAATAATATATTGGAGCATAAATATTCAGCAGAGATTCTTATTTTCAATTTAGCATCATATTATTGTTAATATGAATTGCAACCTGAGCTTGTAGCAGTCAATTTATCATGGAATAAAGATAAAATTCACAGCATGTCACAATTTAGAATAAAAATATGAGTTATTGAAGAACACATTCACTAGTTTCACTTATAAAACTTGATAAAATGTGAAAACAACATTACATTTCATCTCTAATGTTAGACATCATCAGGTATGCTAGTTCAGTGCTAGCAAGTGACTGATTCACTAAGAACATTTGGATAAGGAAGAAAGTAAGAGGCATCATGACACAGAACTTTGAGTACCACAAAGGTGAGTACCACAATAATAAATTGTCTGCTTAAAGCTCAGGTCACTTGTTCATGTTATTAATATTCTGAATAATATTAGACATTAAAAAATATTATTGTATTATTTTCAATTCAAAATGAAGATAGTATGAACTCTAATGTAATATAACCCCAAATTTTTGCCTTTTATTCTTTGTGATATAAATATAATACTAGAATGTCTTCTACAAGACAGTTTTAACATAAAAAGGTCTAAATTTGAACCTATATAGTATTCATGAGCAGACTGATTTACTGTGTACATTGTCATAATTATTTTCACTGATGATTATACAGGTACTATCACTAACACTTACTAGAATTTGGCCAAAATCAATATTATGTATAGAAAATATTATTTCTAATAAAGAAACAACTTTAAATGAAGATGCACAAAATTCAAAATAATTGATTATTTACTTGTTGCCTTTTTAATTTCTTTAAACCTAAATAAGATTTCTTCCATCTTGTGACCTAAACATTTTTGGTTTTTCCTCAGATTCTAAAATTGTGAAATTAGAAAACTTAATAAAATTTGTAAGTCAGAGAAATGGAGTCATATTTCAGGATTATTTTTTTAATTCTTACCATGTTTTTTATCTTTACTATGACTAGACTTTATAAAATGAAAAAAATTATGATTCATGTGTTTATTCCTCTATAGCAAACTTCTACAGTGCAGAAATAATTTTAGCTTTGGAATACCTCCATGCACTGTCTGTGGTGTACAGAGACCTTAAACCTGAAAACCTTTTATTAGATCGAGAAGGACATCTAAAAATTACAGATTTTGGTTTTGCCAAAAAGCTTACCGACAGGTGTGTATGACAGATGTACAGTAGTATTTGACCCTGAGAGATATATTTTGTTATAGTTGGAAAGATGGGGCTATCCATCAACATATTCTTAGTTGGTTATGAGTCGTGGGGAGACAGTATGTTGCTTTTTTTTCATCGTTTTAATTTAAGTCGGATGACTTTGTAGGGTCTGAATTGACCCAACAATAGTGGTAGTGGAACTTTTTCATATTCACTTCGACTATTATTTGTGTGTGCTGTTAAGTGTTCTTCCAATTTTTAGGTTATTTTGAATTAAATATGACTGAAAAACTCACTGTAAGGGAAATAGAATTGTAAATGTTAATGTAGAAGACCAACCCTTGCCTTGTTAGTGTGATAATTACTTAACCCTCAAGAACATGCACCAAAAACTGGAACTTAAGCACACACCGGGGGTGAAATCCACCCCAAAGTAAATACTGTAGAACCTTATGTCTATACTGTATGACTAGCTGATTACCCGGCGTTGCCCGGATTTTTTTTTTTTTTTTTTTACCTTTTAGACCAATTAACCCACTTGCCTCGGAAGCGAAAATTCGACCTGCAATACAAACGGCGCCATTACGGCTGCACCATTTCAATAAAACGTTTTTAAAATCTATACCATGCGTCTAAATTTTACGATTTAAAAATATTTTTAGTCTTTATTAAATGCACCAAACCAATAAAATATTAAATTTGTTGATGGTTAATGTTTTCCTTCCTAAATTATGCTCTTAAATTTACATACTTTAACACTCCTATTTTTAATAACGTTCTTTCAATAATGTAGGTACACCTTTGTAGATAGAAATATGCTGTCGCGGACTTTTTTGTAGAACTCTTTGAGGCGAACAATATTGTCTTCATAGTTATCACCTGTCTCTAACCGTTTAGGCGGCGTAAGTGAATATACCTCTTTTTTTTCGATTTCATCGATATTTATGGTCAACATCATTTTCTACCTTTCTTTTCACGCATTTTTTAAATCTTTTCACATCTTTTCACGCACTTATGTTCATCCTGGGCATCTTAACTATATCCTTGCCAAATTTCATTACGATCGGCTCAGTGATTAAGTAACAGACAGACACGCTTCCGCGTTACCCATTTATATATTAGTATGGATAAAACATTTATTGGCAGTACAAACGACGTGAAGGACAATTTACTAATTTACTCTACAGTAGAAATTGTAGTTGAAATTCTTTTTTTCTTCTTTTTCTCGACGGAAGAATGAGCACTACGGTTAATCGCAAACACGGTTTATCGAGGTTCTACTGTATTGTTTATGTGAAGGAATTTATTATATTTTTCATATAATAATATTTTATTACGAAGAGAAATATGTTAATGCAGTTTAATTATTATTTACATATTGGAAATCATCTTTTAAATTGAAAAATTAAATCTATGAACAGCACTTTTTTTCAGAACTTTATGCTACATATGAAGAAAAGCCACAATATATTTTTATCTTCTGTTTTTTTCTGAATTGTGAAAAACATTTTTGCTAGAGGAACAGTGAAACAAATCATTGGTTTAGAAAAAATAAAGTTCTTATATTGAAAGATTTTGAAGTAAATTATTCACAAAATGTTCCAATTTTTTACTATAAAAGTGAGGAAAAACAACGTAAAACATTCTTTAAAATGTTCAAGTCTTGTTGCATACATGCAGGAATGACATAAAGTGAAAGTTATTTTTAAATTTTATTCTAATAATTTTGTACCTTTGAACACTGTACCTTTGATCACTCCAGACAGAATCTTAATCACTATCGAACACATTTATTGTTCTCTTGCTCTTTAGTAAATCTACCCATTTTATCAAACACTCGCAATTACCAGCTCCAAAGAATCAAGCCAGCAAGTTCGAAACACTAAATTAATAAGAATACTACACACAATAAAATTGAAACTTTAATAAGTGTGTGAATAATACTCCCGCTCTGGTAACAAAATTCTTTATCCTCTCAAGGCGCAGCTGCGTCAAGGACGTACCACTTTTCCTTTTATGCAACAAGAATTGTCCCTCAGCGACCCTACCCCAGCCCTCAAAACTGGGGGTGAATAGGTTGACTGACAGAGGTGTCACATTGGACATCTAGAAAGTGACTCCCCCTTCTCTGTGCGGCACCTCGGAGTGATGTGGCAGCTGGAAAGTCTTGTAGTGGGTTCACACTCCACACAGTAACAATGGCACTGAATTGGGGAAGGAGACAGAGAGGTTCATGTAGTTAAACGACAAACAGAATAACATTTATTGTTAATGAGCAAAAACCATAGCTGTGGGGTGGATTTCACCCCAGGGCGTGTGTTTGAAGGTTAAGTAACACAAAATGAAAATAGTAATTGTGAAATAAACTCTTAGAGAGATATTGAAAGATTTATGAACTTTTTACTGTCTGAATTACTGAAAGCCTCATCTTTCTACATACGGATAATATAATTTAAATAGCTACTATCTTCAATTTGTCATTTTAAAAATATTTTTGTAATAAAGAGTATGATTTCTTTCTGGTACTAGTAAAACAATAAAGAAAAGCTCATTTGAAAATTTTTAATCAGTATTGACTTTTTTTGTATGGTTTTATTATGAAAAAATAAGTTCCAAAGAATAAGTAATGCCAAAATCATGAATTTTATCACTTTCCTTGAATACTTAAATTAAAAATAAACTTTGTGATCAGAAATGACTCCAGACTGTTAATGTTAGGTAAAAATAGTAGTTAAGGTTGAAAATGTAGTAAGTTATCTGTTATTTTGCAATGAAAGTAAGGTTTTCTTGGTATTCTTAAAGAAAGTATTTCATTCTCAAAAGTCAAATACATGTTCAGTAATTATTTTCCTGAGATGTATTGAATCTTTCATTCCATTTATTTATAGGACTTGGACCCTCTGTGGGACACCTGAATACCTTGCACCAGAAATAATACAGTCTAAAGGTCATAACAAGGCTGTTGATTGGTGGGCATTAGGTAAGGATTGATATGATGTGAATGGTATGGAAGGATCAATGATAAGAAAAAGAAAAACCTCTTAACAAATATAACCTGAAAACTGTGTGAGGACATCTTCAATTTCTCATGTAAAAATATTGCAGTCACAATCAAATTTTAATAGCATGTTTTTTATTATCATTCTGTAATCAAATTTATTTTAAAAGTTTATATGTAATAAATAAATGAAATATTCAAAATATTAATTTTGGAAAAAATACATAGTTTGAGTAATAATTTCAACAATAATAAGCTTTAATATTGTAATAATAATGATAGTAAAATTATATTGTACAAAATGTATTGGAACTATTCTAATGTAGCATAATGTTCAGAACATTGGCACATTAGTACAACTTGTTGCTGATTAAATTATCGGTTAAAATAATAAAATTGGTACAACATAATATAACTTGTACAACTTGATTGTTAAAAAGATTAAAATATTTGTGGTCATTTTGCAGTTAATTGGTTATCTAATTAGATGATAACACTCAATTATTACTTTTAAAAGACAAATTGTGTTAATATGACTTGCAATATGAAGAAGCACTAAAAATTTATTTACAACATGATAGGTAATTGGAAACAATATAATGTAATATTTATACATTAACTTATTTTTTTGTATTCAACAATTGTTGTTATGTTTGTACTTTTTTTTTTTAATGGGGCTTTAGGGCTCGTCAACATCGAGGTCATTAGAGCCCATATGTTTGTACTATTCTTGATAAAATTTGCATAAAAGTATTTTTTCAAGGTTCAGGAAGATTTATCAATTCAAATATTGCTTTAAACCATCTGTAATTGAAACCATTCATTATTCAGTAAATCGTACTTTTAATTGCATAAATTTATGGTACTGTGTTTATACTTGAAGAACAATAATTATGCGAATATAATTATAGACAATCAATTTTTAACATAATACTTTATTAGTATTCACTAATACATGTTTCGATGCTAGTTCGACATAATCTTCAGGGCCGCTAGAAATTGGTATTCAAAAGTAGAATTACAAGATAAAAATTTAAGTACATAACAGTTACAAAATAAAAAAATAGTTACAAAATATTTGACAATATGTGACATTATTAAGTATAAAAATAAAAGGAAAATTATTCATACAATTGTGAGTTATAATTTTTAAAAATATATGTCACATACCTGCTATATTTTTTGAAATGTTTCAATTATCCAAAAATTAATACCCATAAAATTTTCTTTTTTAAAACCATTAAAAACATTTTAAAATATCAATTGTTTAATGAGAATAAATAGTGAAGCAAGTCTAGAGCCTTCCTTCATAGAGGCATGATAACAATTAAAAAATGATTTGTTTAAAAGCGGCAGTTAGGATACCAAATAGTGCCAACTCTTAAATGGTGAAAAATAGGTACCAGCTTTACAATATTATA